>VUQR01013137.1:17369-35453 GCA_015108515.1 Hemichromis elongatus | reverse complement strand
CCCCCTCCCTCCTGGCTCACAGCTCAAACGAGTTGAACGAATCACCCACTCGACTCACCCCCTCCCTCCTGGCTCACAGCTCATTTGAGCTTCCTCGGTTAGCAACCAACGTTAAGGTGCATTACCGCCCCCTGGCTCACAGCTCAGTGGACAATTGCGCGACATACCACTCACCTCTCCCTCCTGGATCTCAGCTGCTGAAACTCAGAGCGTGTTACTGTGGAAGAGTCACTCCTTCACCTGAAATGAAGTCTGACTGACGTAGTATATCACTTTGTTTGTTTTGAAAAGATAATAAGCAGAGTAAGGGAAAAACATATGTGAACTAAGTTCCACCACTATTAAAAAAATACAGTCTGACTCGCATTCTGCTGCTGCAATAATGTAAGTAAAGTTAATCAGAAATTTGCTATTTTACTAAATTATTTAGATGAAAATATATATATTTGATACATTTGAGGAAAATACTAATAAAATAAAATCAGAAAAAATAAAATAATAAAAAATAATATTAAAATTAAAAAAAAAATTAAAATTTAAAAAAATTATGTTTGAGAAAAGTAAATTTTTTGTACTCTCTGGGCAACTGACTCAGTGACTCAAATGAATCAAAACACTCGATTCATTTTGGTGAGTGACTCATTCAAACTCGATTCAGTAAAAAGAATCAAATTTACCATCACTAATACACTGACATGACACCTGGACTATCAAAATAAAACAGGAAACCAGAACAAATCACAAAGACACAAACTAGACACAGAAATAAACCCACACAAACCCTGCTAACAAAACCCGAAATCAAAACCACAATTATAATTATCATAGAACATGAAAACACCTGAGAAACCCCAAAAAACTCCATAATGCAAAAATAAACAAAAACGTAAGAAACTCAAAATGCTGGGTCGAACCGACCCAGAATCATGACACCAGGGCTTTTCTGTGGGGTGTTTGCATGTTCTCCCCACGTTTGTGTGGGTTCTCTCCGGTTACTCCAGCTTCTGGCTAGTGGGGTTAGGTTAATTGGTGATTGTAAATTGCCCGTGAGTGTGAATGGTTGTCTTTTTCTCTGTGTTAGCTCTGCAACAGACTGGCGACCAACCCGGGGTGTATCCTGCCTCTCACACTGAGACAGCTGTGATAGGCTGTGTTTGAGTGTGTAGCAACAATTTTCTGACCTTTTGCTGCTTCTGTGGGACATGAGGTTTCTGTCTCCTGCTTCTTCTTTTTTTTAAAGGCAGCTTGCATGCAATTAAGTAGTAAAAAATAAAGATGCGGATGTAAAAAACACACACACAAAAAAAAGGGAATTTATTCCACACAATTCTATACTCCAAAACCAATGTCTCCAGTTGGATTCCTGGTTACCTGTTCCTGTTTTTGTACATACCAGTTTAATGACATCTATCAACACTTTACAACAACGCTCAAAATAGCTCAACAAAGCAGGACGAATTTACCAAGCATAATATCTTAAATTACAACATAAACTTAAACAGTGAAGATCAAACATGACAAATAAAACAAATTACGCATTAAATTAAACATGGCTTAACATATTCAAGTGAAATATTGGCCTGAGTTCTCCACGGCTCTAATAGAGTAAAAACACACTGAGGTCCAGTCCATTTATGGGTTTATCGATCCAACAAGGCAAGGGCGCATTCTTGAAAGGTCATGTAAGATTGGATGAGTTTAAGTAAATTTACCATCAGTCACTATTATGTCTGAAACAGACAAAGTGCAACTGAAAAAAACTCCATCTACAGGTGACCTTAGCAGAATAAAAACATGTTGCTTTTACATGACTGCTTTTTTCTTTGTATCACTTTTTCTTTGTAACCAGAAGAGAAATTCAAAGACCAGTGTATAATGGTTTGGAGAATAGATATGGATAAGATACATATATTTATAATTGAATTCAATCAGTTAAATTTTCACATACTGCTCTGGTGTTACTGCCAACATGCTTGTCTGCTGATGAAAGCATGAAGTGCTATGAAATCCCTTTCTAGAGGCTGCGTGGAACACACTGGACTTCTGCTTGTCTCTGCTCTTCCTTCAAACTCTAGGACCTTAATTTCTATATGAAATGGACCACAGTCCATTTCCTTTTCTCCTTAGCCCCGGTAGGACACTGGTCTAAGATCGAGACAGCTGCAGCTCCCTTCCTGAAGACACTTGTGTGTTGTGGCTTTTGATGGGCTGACACTAGCTTCAGTCACTCCCTGTGGAGCACTGCCAACTTGAATCAGTTCTCAAGGCTGCTGCTTGTGCATTTTTTCCTTCCACATTTTTCACTACAAGTCAACTTTCCATTAATATGCTTCAATAGAGCACTTTGTGAACAGCCAGCCTTTTCAGCAATGACCTTCTGTGGCGCACCCTATTTGTGGCGACTGCTGATGATCTGGGCCACTGTCAAATCAGCAGTCTTCCTCGTGACTGTGGTTGTAGGTACAGAACTAGACCAAGAGAGGCTGGACTACTGGATTGCTTTCCTTCTTTTTTATATGTATTTTGGGGCTTTTTAGCATTTATTGGATTGTACAGTGCAGAGAAGACACTGCACGGACCAGATGCAGTAAAATCAAACCCAGGTCTCTGCTTTACCCTGATTGCATATAGTTCAGCTGCTCAAACTATTGAGCTAAACTAGTCACCTGGGTATTACTGGATTTATCATTTTCATCAGCTGTGAGCCATAATTTGAAAAAAGGGCCAAAAAATGTTCTCTTTCTCTTCTCACATCTTCCATTAATTTGTTTTTTGAGTTTATTTAACAAAAAATTAACTGGCAGTAATTCTTTCCATCTTGTACATGTGGTTCTGATTTTCTTTTATTCTGATCTAATTCTCTGGCTCAATATCTTTCTGAACTTAAGGTAGGATGCTTTTTATTGAACCTAGCGGGGAATTTAACCTTCTGCACTTAACCCACCCTGAGAACCGTAGCAGTGGGCAGTGTTCCCAGAGTAAACTGCAGATCACTTCCACGAAGCCCGGATTCCCAGAACCCGGAACCTCCTGCCACAGTTACCAGGAACGTGGATTTTAAATACAGGACTCAGACACTGGCAGCACTTTACAGATTTTATTCATAGGTAACACTAAAACTGAAATAATTAACTCAGGTAAGGGCAGCTCAACAGCAATATGACAGGGGATTCCTTCTGCATGAGAGGGAGACAAGAGGAGATCTGGGTAAGTTAAATGGCAAAAGTTAAGTTAAAGGGTGGAACAGAATTTTAGAAACTTAACTCCACAATTGTGTAGTACATGTACAATGACAATGAAATAGTCCTTTTCCAAACCAAGGATACCAGCCAGTGTGAAGCAGGCAAGTGTGATGAGATCTTCCCGGAGAGATCTTACCGAATAAGTCAGCTTCAGTTAACTAAAGGGCAAACAAGAGAATCGGATTACTGATAACATATTCCAAACAGGACAAATGAGGTCGGCACAGGGCCTGATTACCCACATTGGTGACAATAAACTGATAAGGAGTGTATGCACTAGCCAGTTCTTAAATGCTGCCTTAAATGCCCAACTGAAGCCCAGGAATCCCAGAAAGGGACATAAAATCCAACCCACTACTCCACACTGAGACTGAAGCAGTAGAAAAAAGTAGGAAACTCTCCAGGGTCACCTGGGACCATGATACTTCCCTGCTGTGGGGCAACAGTGCTGACCACAGAGTAGCAGATGATCAGCATCAGAAATAAAAGAAACAGAAAAAAAATCCAGGAAAGATGTGACACAGGACCTGAGAGATGCACCTGACCTTTCGGTTGATCCATCACTGAAGCCTCATCAGAAATACTACAACACTACTGCTGAATTCAGGAGTGTTTTAAAGTGTAGCATGAAATGAAGCAGTGATAGTATTTTGCGCTTTAGAAACAGTTAGAAACAGTAACAACAGCTACATTTGAACTGTTCGGTGCTTTAAATAATTTTTTGACCTTTTTTGTGTTGGAATGCATGAACATGTTTAATTCTTCCTTCAACTTTTGAATGATGCTGTTGTTTTCAAGAATCTCTGTTATCAGCTTGATGATCATCAGAACTCAGCTGAGATCATTGTGCTGAAATTTTCAACACATTGACACATTTGTTAGTATTTCCTCATCTGCTTTAACATTTCCGTGGAGCTCTTAGGACTTGTGATTTTTTTAAATGTTTTTTTTCTTCATATTTGTATCTATAAAGTTTGGGAAGTTGGCAGTGTGAGCTTTCATCTATCATTGCAGAAACAAAATCCATCTTCTGCTAATAATTACACCCCCATGATACCATAGTTTATCACTACTGCTTAGAAGAATAGATCTTTAACATGCAGATAAAGCAGGAGAAGGATGGAGGATGGGATTTGGACCTCGAGACAACAGCTTGAACTGTCAGGTTTCTCAGTAGAAATATTTCCTACATAATTCTTAAATGCTGGGTTTTTGTTATGCTGCACATTCAAGCTGTCCGTCCCAGAAAACTGCAGTTGCTGCCTGCATAAAGAGGCAGGCTGTTAAATGCCACAGGTGTAACACAATATTTGCACTGTAGCAATAATTTATTTCAGGTTACTGGGAGTTACAAAGGCTAGGTTTAGGATTAAAGAGGATCTGTTTTAATATATCAAGCAAAATCAACATTTGTTTCAAAATTAGTCAGTTTTAGTTGCACAGATAATGTATTTTGGACACGGTTTTGCCCTTTTTTATTATTTCACCCTTTTCGCTTATTTCAAATTCTTTGAATGATTTAACTAGTATTAACCAAGATCCTGGCTCTCTGCTGATCGCTGCTGCTGCTGCTTGCTGTGAATTGCATTTGAGCCACAAGAGGCTGCAATTTGGTCACAAATAAGATGGCTTGCGCTACCTTTGAATTAGTGCTCATTTTTGTCCTACAAATTAGCCTTATTTTAGTTTAGTGTAAAAAAAAGCTGAGAATTTTGCTTCTTGTATGTCTAAACAATATTTAGAGGTCCCCAAAAGTTGATTCTGGATGAGTGACGAAACGTTTCTCCCACTGAAAACGTCCAGACAATATTTTGAGGTGACTGTACTGCATCTTGATTGGTCTGAACCTTGGATCCTCCTAAAGAGGAGCTCAACTGAATACCTCTTTAATAAAGCTGTGAGGGCTTAATGAATCTGCACTTTTTTCTTTTCTTTTCTTTCTTTTTCTTTTCTTTTCTTTTTTTTAGTATTTTTCCTCTCCAGTGGTATAATTAAATATTCCGCAGTGGTGTGCTTGTAGGATGCAAAGACTGATCATCAGCGGTGATATTTATGGAGTTTGCTTTGAAATGGTTACTCGGGCTTGTAACGGCATGAAACTAGTGGGTGAGGCACATTAAACAAGATATATTCTTTCTTTATAATATCCTCAAAGTCACTTGCAGGTTATTATGCAGCCGTCATCCAAACAGTTGTTTATATTTATCTGAATATAGTCGACATGCATTTAAAAAAAGTTTATGATCGCTCCACCAAGGCTGTAACTCAAAAGACCTGACATAAATAAGCGAGGGGACTCCTTTGTTCGACATTTAGTCACCTCTGTGGCCCCTGGAAAACCATTAAACGAAGAGGACTTCTCCCAGGAGCCCGGCATTCCTCACATTCCTCCGATCTGATGTCAGAGCGAAGGGGACGGCGCTCCGGAGGGGACGGCGCTGTTGCGTTCAGGTCTTCTGGCAGATTGGGACCTGCCTGTATTATTGTATTTAGTCAAAATTAGATTATATTATTTTGTAAAAAAATAAATAAAAAAATCGTTGCGATACATTATGGTCAAGCAATGGCCTATTTTAATGTTAGACATTATATTCTAAACGTAAAACTGCAATTTTTCGCCAACTAACACAAACTTATTATAATTAAAGCTCTCATAAAGGTGATGGGAAATCACTGCAATCGACTAAGACTGTACCTTACTGCTTTTGAGTACAATTTAGATCAATTCAGTGCAAGAGTCTTTACTTAATTACTGTGATTACTTAATTTGAATAATGTTATAATTAAATTCATTAAAAAAATCACACACGCATATGATAAAAACAATAATAAATACACGCAATGAAAGAAATAACTTTGATTTGACAATTAATTAATAAACAGTTTTTCCTCTCGGACTCTTTCACAAAGAGAGCGACCTTCAGCCTCTTGGGACGTTCAACGTAAAGCTCATTTTTCCGATGCAGTCTTTAGCTTTTGAACGTACCGCAAGCGTCTCCCCCCCCGCCTGTCCTGAACGCCTCCATTGGACTAGAGGGACCACTACTATAAACATACGAAGAGTCTCAACGAGAGAAGACCACGTCGCTTTATCCAAGTCGGACAACTTTTTGTCACTGTTTGTGTTTCTTAGAAAAAATAATAATAAAACGCAGCAAAACTGCGAGAAGAAGGAGGCTCAGGGTTTGTTCTGCCTCTGCGACTTTTTTGCTTGTTGTAAAGGTTGAGCTCATTTTGATGTGAGAAGAAGCAGATTTTTCTTGTCCATGTCGGATTTTTCTTTTCTTTTTTTAAAATTAGTTAAATAACTTAACGTGGATTATCTGTTTGCCGTGAGTTCCAAACCCCGACAAGCAAAGAAGAGTTTCTTCATCTGGGAACAGAAATAGGCATGTAGCGCAGGATCAGGGTGAGTGCTCTTATAGAGGGGGGGCCCAAACTCTACCTCAGTCAAAAAGAGTTTAGTTATTCTCTTTATGGTTTCCAGCAGATCTGGAAGTAGATCCAAACTCTTGTAAAGTCCACAGTAGGAGTGCTGAGATGTAGGCCAAATGACTTGGCCACGTAGGGCAAAAAGGAGATCCAAAGTATTTTAATGCCCCCCTTTTCTCCTGCACATAAACATGCATCACCAACACAGATAGTGCCTCTAAATCCCCCTCTACATCTAATAAGACGGGAGTCTGTGCGATTCCAGAGAAAACTGGAAAGTTAGAGAACCTGTGTGTGGCTGGAAAACCGCTAAAAGATTCCCCGGAGTTAATGAGGTAATCATGAAATTACACGACTGAACTGGGCTTTGGAGACCCAATGGAGCCCTCTGTAAGATCCAGTTTTGGTTTGGGCAGTGGGCTCATGCCATGTGGAGTTTGCCACACCTGGAATTTCTGGCCCTTCCTCATTTATTTCTCATTTTTGCACGTGTTAATTACATTTCCATAATCCCTGATAGTATCTGTAAATTCACCTCGTTGACTTGTATTAAACAAGCTTGGTGACTGAATGGTGTGTTTGAGTATGAGCAGCCTTCCTGTATAAGCTGATGATGGACCTATGTCCTCACACCCTGGCTGCAAACTGTGTACATGTTTGTGTAAAAAAGAAAAATGTGTTTGAACATGCACCTTGGACAACTAGCATTACTGTTAAGGGGAGTAAAGGCAACACAGCATAGCTGCTGGAGGCGTAGGCTGTACACACACACGCACACGCACGCACACGCACACACACACACATCTGGCTGTCTTTATAAGCTCAAAGGCATGCTGCGTAAATTACATGGTGCCCGAGCAAGTGGCTTGGGTGTACACAGCAGTTTTAAAACACTGGTAGAGATTTTTAAAGGTCTAAAAGGCAGAATAGAAGCCTCTATCCATGCTTCTCTTGGTCAGACCTGTTTTGTGTAGTAGAGAGTCACAAATCTAATTTGTCTTTCAGTACCATTTTTGGCACTCTCTTTCCTGCTTTTTATTCAAGGAAAGTTGCTGAAATGCTAATTCTCAAGAGGGGTGTTTTGTTGAAGGTCAGCCCGGTAAGATCATAATAGGTGTTTACTGCTTAATGTGAGCCTGCGTGTAAAAGGAAAAGTGGCTATTGTTTGCGTAGCCAATGGTCATTTGAGTCTAGAGGCCATTTGAATTATGGTGTGGTGCAAACATACCTGTAATTTTGGTCAAGTGCTCACACTGTAGCACAGGAAGAGAGGGGGAAAAACAGGCAGCAGCAGCAGCAGCAGTTATTGTAGTTATTGTTATAACAGTTTACCAAAGTGGAAGAAATGCATAGCATTCCTTCACTGTCAGCTTGTGGCTCACTTGTTATTTTACGCCATAGCTGCAGTGCAGTAGAAAATGAAAAGGGTGAAGAAGGCTATGACCTTTTTTTGTGATTAAACGTCATTACATATCTAAGGCACTGACTTAAATACAGATGAAACTAATCTGCAATGAAAATAGGTGCTAATCTGCTGATAGCTTCTTTGGTTAGTCACTGTAAAAGTCCCAATATTAAACACTCACATGTGCAACCCAAAGTCTCACATCTAATAGTAATAACACTGTAGTGTATTTTATATAATTCAAGTGTTTTAGTGTGTAAATAATAGTCCCCCATATCACCTTATATGCGAATCCTCTACCTTTAAATATTCCTTTTGTGTTGTAAAAATTGATGTTTAGCACTTATTTCTTGTCCTTGTAATGCTATTAACTTTAGTTGTATACAAAGACTGTATTTAAATGATAGATGTAAGCACTGCTACGTCCCCCACTGGTCGGTGAAGTGCTGTTTTGACGCCTCAATGCTAGTTATTTGGCTTTCACTGTGTTGTTGTTTTGGTGTGAGAAGTGACCGTATTAGGATGATAAGGTGGGGCTCTGACTGCTTAGATGGGTTGTCAAGGTGCTTTTAAGCTCACACAGAAAAGTGTGTTGCATTGTTGTCACTTCGGCCGCTCGTGCACCTCTCGATTTCTGTAACGTGGGTTGAAGACACTTGCATGTGATCGTGTCAGCTTTTACCGCCCTTTTAATGATGTATCACTACAGTAGCTCAGACATACAGGTATACATTGTTGGAGCAGTTTGAAAAAACAAAACTTTTTTGGGGGGAAAAAAATACTTTGAGAAAAACACACGGCATTGTCTTTGCTTCCAGTTTTTACTTGATGTGTTGCGGTAGCGCAAGAATAAACCAGTATGGAGGGTATACTGGTATAGTTGCCAGATAACATAATAATAATGCTCTAAAAAGCACAGACACCAAAAGATGGTTGCATTGGTTGAATTAGCAGTGGACAGTGGGGGTTGGTGATATAAACTCAACATTATATCACAGTATTTTGAGCTGATTTAGGATAGTGGTATTTCTGATGATATAGCCTGTAGCTCACAGGCAGTTTGTCAGTGCAAACAAAATTAAAGAAATCTTCCTTCGTTTTTTCTAATGAGCTTCTGTCATTGAAGACACTATTCAAAGTCAAATTTATTTACATAGCACCTTTTATACAGCAAAGGAAAAAAGAGGAAAGTAGGACATAACAAACATACAATAATTAAAGTACAAAATGTATTTTTCATGTAAAAGCTACAGAAAACAAGATGTTTTTAATCCTTTAATCCTAAATTCAAATAACTAATGCATTCTGCACACTGCAGTTTAATTCACAAATGACATGTACTAAATGCTGCCATCTTGTTTTTTGCTATTCCTTTGAATATCAAGTAAACTTGTTTCTGAGGACCTAAGAGTCCCAGAAGCCTCATAGCCCTCAAGTAGGTCAGCAATATATTTATGCCCAAGACCTTTCAATGCTTCATATACCATTAGCAGAATCCTAAAATCCTAAAAAAAAACTTTTATGGTGCCTGGGGTTGGATCACACAAAAAACATATACATCGCGAATATATCGCGAATGATATGATCATACTTCTAACTTTGAGCCCCAAAAAGTGCAAATAGGTGAGTCATAAAAAAAACACACCACCATGCAGTTGCAGGGAAGAATGAGATGTGCTATAGAGACCTTCTTCTACCAGGCTGTAAACATGTTTATTTCTGCTGTAAAGTTGGATATTATAACATGTAAGCTTATGGGGATTCATTCGTGGCCACTTGAGGAACTGCACTTAAAAAAAACCCCTGTTGTTGTACTACTAAGCTAGTACTAAAGAAGTATTAAAGTTTAACCAATCAGCTGTGCAGGGTCAGTAGTAACAATACTGAACTTCTACCTAGTAGCAGATGTGCTCATGAATGAACATAAAACACTTAGCAAGAAAGCAACTACTGTTTAAAAAATGTCTATAAAAAGTGAAGAAAAGTGATGTTACTGTATAGTAATAAGGCTGGCTGTAGGAGCAGTATATGACTGTGAGGAGTATCTCTTGTGCGTGTGGTGAGTGTATTCAGTAATGCTCGGATGCTTTTGTCAGATTTGTGCTCTGTGTGAGCGCTCTGTTCTCTCAGCCCAGCAGACAACAACAGAGTAGAGAGCATGCTGCGACCTGTCCAACTCTCCCACACTCCACCAGGTGTTTTTTTGTGCTAGGTGTCAGTCACTGCTAGCCCTGCCGCCCACACTTAACAGGTCTGACCCTCGCTACCTCTGAACAGCCAAGAATTTAAAAACATGTGATTCTTCCTGTGACGTGGGTCTCACTGTTCACAGAGTGGCTTGTGAGGAGGTTTGAGCATCAACGGGTAAAATTTTCCATCTGATCTCACATTTAAAATGTGACTTTTTCTTCCTTTAAGGCCATTATGGGTCTCAGATACAGCCGGATGTCAACATGAGCAAAACCAAAGTGTTTCTGCTTTCATAGGCCTGTAAACTCAGTGCTACTGACGTCCCCGCTGGCTCCTGGGGGCTCAGCCATGAGAAAATACTGAGTGGCTTTTTGGGTGACGGAGCTTGTGTGTGTGGAGTCGTATTTGTGTGTATGGTTGTGAGACTGTGATGTGGTTCCCAGGAGGAGATGAGAGGAGGGGGCTATGGAAAATGTGAAGAGCATCGTGGTTTGGCTGCCGCAGACTCGGTGGCTAACGATTGATGTCCTGTGTTTTTGTTGTGGAGGCTGGGAGCCGCCTGCTATCAGTTCCACTGTCCATGTTTACTCACTCCTTCCTTTCTCGCCATCCTCACTAACTGTACCAACACGATAAGAGCCTGAGAATCACCAGCGTTGTGTCTCCTCTTTCCTTTCTGCTGCTTTTTCCATATCCTTGCTTATCTAAATCCTCTGTTTTCTCATTCAGGTGCTGGGAATGACTTATATGTGTATTTTGAGTGCACATGTATACACACAATGCAGCTCGCTCTCTTGCCTCTGTGGCTCTCAGTTAAATATCCAAGTCTGCCTGCATTACATCAGTTCTCCGGTTTTCCTTCTGGAAGATGAGTGGGCAGAGCGGTGTCCATATGGACAGTGTAAAGTATCTGCCTCCTCTTTGTCATGTTTTAGTGACACTGTTTAGATTTTGGTGCCAGCAGGAAACATTGGACATTCCCTATCTGTGACTGTCACTGCTGCTACTGTAACTACTATTGTTTTCCTGCAGTTTTCCTTTGTTTCTTTGGTATTTCCGGTTGTCACAAGCTAAACACAAGCAGTTTGTTACCTCATTTGGATTTCAGTTCTGCAAAGCCGGGTTATTTTGAGTTTTTTGTGATTGTGATAGTAGTCTCACTGGCATGTCTCCTTCACTTGTTTTCAGGCAATGAGTAGCAGCTGAAGAAGTAATTTAATCTGCTGATTGAAAAGATACACCAGACAAAATTTGCAGATTGCTAAAAAAATCTATTATAAATATCTCTCTGCTTGGGATGATTCAAAGAATTTGCAAAACGCACACAATTGTACGTACAAATCTTTGACTCTAAGCTTCGTTTTGAAGGTTTGCCAGTGCAGGGATCCTTTCAGAGCAAACCAGTGAACTTAAAAACAGGCCCTGATGTCTCATTCGCTCATAGTATGTAAACAGTGTAATTGGCGAGAGTCTGCTCTCACTTACTGTAACAATTTTCTTCATCCATTTAAGTCCAGGTTGAAGCGAGATAAAGCTGCGTGCGTGTGTGTGATTGTGGGAAGCTGCAGACACGGCACCCTTCGCTGTCTGCACGTCACAACTGTGCGAACGCTTTGCCCTGTGTTTGTGTTGCTGTCCCCGCCGTGTCCTCGTGTGTGTTATTTGTGGGTGTGTTTGAGGTGGAGCTGAAGGAGTTAAAGAAAAAAGAGAAAAGCTGGAAAGTGAGAAAGCAGATGCGCTTGTCAGAAACACAGTCTGGTGGCCTGCCTCCACCATCTGTTTGCAGCTGCTAGTGTTTGTGTGAGATATACAGTATGTTTGTGTCTGTGCAGAGTGAGTGAGTGGAGTCTGTGTGCGGAGAAGAAAAATAGATGCACATACACATTATTATTTTTCTTTTTTCAATAGAGTTTTCAGGCATAAAAGTGAGCCTACACACAAACACACACACACACACACACATCCTCTGGGTCAGACAAAAACACACATGGCCAGAGTGTCAGATGACAAAGAGGGACCTGATCCAGTGTGCCAATGTCCCTGAGACATGTCTGGAGAATAATCTCTGTAGTACTTTGCTTTCTTTAGATGTCTATGACGGCGTATTACATCCACATTAAGAAAAGCACATTAGTGTTCATCTTGAGAATAAAGAGAATAGCGTGTTCAGTTTACATTTCACTGCGTGTTATACCTGTATAACTATGCATGTGACAAATAAAGAATCTTGAATCTTGAATAAAGTCAAAATTTTGAGCTAAAAGTTGAAATATTACTTTAGAATAAAGTCAAAGTGTGATAAGATTTGTGAAGTCGTACTAGAATCACTGTTAGTAATAAGTCAACGACAAAGGGAAGCATAATAGGACACTTTTTTCCTAATGTGGCCTTACTCATTGGTAATATCCAAAAACTGCTAAGTTTGGGTTTTAGTCCTCTACAGATTGTCCAGTCTGTACAGCACTGACCAATCAGACAAATCCCGCATGTGTCTCTCTACACGGACAGAATGAGTTCGGTGCTTTTTCAGATTGGGACAACTGCGTACATGTCTTGATATCATCACTCCAATGATGACATAGGTGTTAGTGATGCCACACAGCACGGGCTACTTTGGTGCATTTTGATTCCACACATGAATCGAGCGGCAGCGGTGAATGTAAAGGATGTTAGTATTGTTCCATTTCAGTTCAAACAGGCATCTAAAGTTCTTTGTTTTAGTCAAAAGGGAGCATGGGGCATTGCAGCGTTTGTGTATAGGAACTTTATTTGTGGTTGTTTATTTGGGTACAAATCACAGATATTCCCCGAATGCCTCACAAACTGACCAAAATGCCCATCAGAACAACTTCAAACTCATTGTTGCTTATCATGAGGTCTCCAGTGATAGTGTGGAGTAGCTCGGATAAATGCTTGTCGAGAAAAGTGAAGGGCACCTGGACACGCACACATATATACACACACACACCTTCATTCACTACTAAGTTAACGCTCTGTCCAGGGTCGGTTAATACTCAGACAGACTTTGGTTGAATGTTTCTCAGACTGTGTGTGGACTTAGAAATGTGTTTCCCCCCAAAACATTTCACTACTGAACTCAACTTTAAGCTAGTGGGCCACAAGAGGATCAGAGTCCTAAGAAGATTTTAGAAATATTGGACAAAATCTGGCAGTATTTCCAAATTCTTTTGATTTAGTGGTCCTTCAGTAGCAGTTCGCTGGATAACAAGATAGGACAATACAGCAAGTTCACATATAAAAGTAATTTAGGTTAAGTAGGTCTGTGTTGTGACTGCTAACTGTCTGATAGACCCAGTGCTGAAACTATTTGTGAGTTTAGCCACTCAAAAATGCAGGTGTGTGCTTGTTTTAGCCTTCTATGAAGCAGTAAATTAGTGTTTTAAATATTAATTATTATTAAAAAAACAATCGGTAGCCCTATATTTCTTGATTTATGAAAACCACATGCTTGAATTTGTTGTCAAAACACGAATCCTGAGCACAAGTTTCCCGATTTGCACTCCATTTATTTGCATTAGGTTCACAGAACAAATAGTAAAACGAGTGCGCAGGAGGAAGTGTAATTACGAGCTGTGAAGCACCCATTTGTTTTGCTACAGTGCTTGTGTATAACAGGAGGGTAGCTGGGGGTGTTGGGGGGGGGCAGCGTTGGTATTCCAGACAGAGACAAGCAACAGAGATGAGATTGATTGAGTTACGCACGCTACACTTGCTTCCTCGCCTCTCGGCGGCCTGCATCTAATGGTCTTAACAGTAGGTGACAAAGTGCTGTTTTGTTCCCACTATTGTGTGGACGTGAATGGAGCAAAGCGACACAGGGGCTGGCTTGAACCAGAGCAGAGAGGGAGCGCGCACGTTAGCGGCTCTGCTCCTGAGAAGAAGTTTAAAATGAGTCTTTGTGATGGTAATGTAAACGAAATGGATATCACAATTATGCCTGTTTTTATTGTTTTGTTCGAAGTTAGCAGCTTTTACCGGCATTTCTTTTCTTGGCCTGTATATCACAGCATGTTTTGATTTGGTTAATTTTTAGGTGGCCCCAGAATCGATCCCTGAGTGGGCAGAGAGGTGACTGGCAGAAAAACACTGCAGCCTGAGGCAAGCTGAGGTTTCTGCAGAAAATAAATCAGCCGAGTTCGGGATAATGCAAGTGAAGGAACATGGTTTTCTGCAGAAATTCCCCTGCTGAGGAAACCCATGTCAGCAATTCTTAAAAAAAACCCCCCAAAAAACAACCCAACTCATTTTAAATCCATCTTTTATCAGCTGCTAACCTGTAGCTGGTTTTCCAGTCCCATCCACTTTAGCAACTGTTTTTACACCCGTCAAGCTTTCTGTTCCAGAACAATACATTACCTAGTTTACAACGAGAACAAGGAAAAGGATCTCACGAGATTATATGGAAATGTCTCAGTTTTTGCATGCAGGACTTTTTCTTTTGATGAGTATTTCCTGCTGTGCCCTTATTTTAATTGCTGGGCTTATAGGATAGAAAACAGGACAGGTATCTCAGAAGACGATGAGAGTCACTGCAGTTTTATTTTTCATGACTTTGGTATGCGCTTAAATGTTGCTGATGCTGAAGTCCCAGTCCCAGGCTAAAAGTCACCATTCTCGTCACACACTGTTTAAACTGTTTGTTTTCTTATTGGCCATGTGTCACTTTATAAAAGGGGAGGACTGCTTTTTTTTCTGTCACTGCATCATGCAACCTTGCTGAAGTTGCTGAATTATTGACAACACGTGAGCTCAAACTCAAATGTAGAATACTGCACCAGTTTAAATACTGAAAAAAGGGAAACTCCACAAACAACTTGACTTTACTCACTTAGTTAAATTTGGTTAGTTAATGCAAGAATCTGCTTTCAATTTGTTTTGAGATCCACAAAGTAGGAAAAAATAACATCTCAATTCTTTTCTTTCTGGCGTATCTCTTTGCATTTCAGTGCACATCAGTAGCATTTCTTATGACATCTACCAGTAATTAAGCTTTCCAGAAAGGAATACAAGGGAGTAATAGGGAATCACTGAAACTACAAAGGTATAGAAATCCACAAATCCATCCATACATCCATCCTGGGTCTTCGTCCAGAGGGCAGCAGTCTAAGCAGGGACACCTTAAGGCTTAAGGCGCTTCTAAAGCAGCCAAGGCACAAAATCTGTGCAGCGTGATCTGGGTCTGCGCAGACACTTTTATATAGCTACTGCTATCTGAGATCTCATTGCTTTGGTCACTACCCAGAGCTTGTAAAGTGTGGGAACATAGATTGCCTGATCAACAGCTTTGCTTTCATCCTCAGCTCTCTCAGCACCACAACAGACCAGTACAGCCTCTGCATCACTGCTGAGCCCACACCAGTCTGTCTCTCAACTAGAGATGGACCGATATGATATTACGTATCGGTATCGGTCCGATACTGACCTAAATTACTGGATCAGATATCGGAGAGAAATAAAAAATGTAATATGATCCAAAGTATCACAAAATCACCTCACAAAACGCGCTACATGGCGTAACCCAGCTCAGCGCATCGGAGCAGTATGCGTCATGTGATAGAGCGGCTGTTGTCTGCAAGACCTGAGGATGGTGTAGGGTTAAGTTTATTAAATTGATCAGTGTTGCTGAACTATGAAAAATTTTGGGTGCAGTGTATTTTTTGCATACAGGTATAACAGAATAGCTTTAGTGTTTTGTTTTTTAAAACTTGAGTATGAACTTATACAAAATGCAGCAAGCTATTTTGAATAACAGATTTATTGATTATAAAATACACTATATCGGATTCATATAGGTATCGGCAGATATTCAAATTTATGATATCGGTATCAATATTGGAATTAGACATAAAAAAGTGGTATCATGCCATCTCTACTCTCAACCTCTTGCTTCCTTTTTCCTTCACCTGGTAGCAAGACCATGAGATACTTAAACTCCTTAATTTGAGCAGCCACTCTTTGGAGCAGGCCTCAGACTTGCCACAGTTGGCTGCAAAGTGGAGGTTGTTACTAACAGAATCCCATCAATACATCTTCCACCACTTCTTGGCTGTTCCTACAGATTTTGTTCCTTTAAAAGTGCAACAGATCATAGTCATAATAATTGTGATAATTTTACCCAATATAAAGTTGTGAGTGCATGTTGGGTAGGAGCCATAATTCTTAAACCAAGGTCGAAATCACAACACAAAGTCATTCATCCATTAACCTGTGGTTTTCCAGAGAGCTGTGACACCTCAAATATTGTGGAGTGACAAAAGCAGCTAGAAGTATGGCGGTAAAAAAAAACAACCTAGGAAGCTTAAAACGTATTTAATTAAATATTCTGAGTGCTAAAAGAGGAAATCACAACTTCTGCACTGCAGCATCAAATGAGTAGTGCTGACACAAAAATGCTCAATTAAATATGTATCTGACACCAGGCTGACTGAGGAAACATGGACGTTTGTTTGCCGTGGTGCTCAGTTAAAAGTATCAAAGACTAAAAGGTCAAACTTTCTTCTCGTTTGCTGATTTTGGCTAGCTCCCGCATAATTGTTTTTATCATGATTGATGTAAATGTGTGTAAAAATGTCATCCCACAATGCGTCTTTCAAAAAAAAAACCCATATACTTGAATGGTAATGTGGTTTGTGGTTTAAGCATACACAATAAGGGGGAAAAAGCTACTTGATTCAAACTTTTTACCCCTGTGCAATATCAGTTGCGGGGGAAATATAAAAACAAAACAAAAAAACAACAACAATAAAAAGAAACATAACAAAAGATGGGAATGGTTTCACATATATTTAGAAAGAGCTCACCACTCTCAAAAAGAAAAACAAGCCTCTTTCCTCAGTTTTCCCTCTCGTTTCGTCTGTGCCACAAATTACAATGTGCAAATTCATAAACGTATATGGTGTTTTTGCACGCTGGAAATAAACACGACGGTCAGGAGAAAAGTTTGAACTGAAGCCGGGTATTTTTTTGTTTTGTTTTTGTTTTTTTTTCATCAAGGACTGGGTTAGAGCCCAAACTATTGTCTGTCTTTCTGTCTGGCTTTACTCTACCACACACTCCTAACCAAGCCACTGATTACTAGTTTAGAGTTGCACCAACTGCTGTCTGGTCCTTTGGCTAACCTCTGAAGAACCTGGTGAAGGGGTGTGTGTGTGTGTGTGTGTGGGTGTGTGTGAGATCTTGTGTATATGTTTGCGCTGTGCCCTGTTGATGCTTGTCTGTGTTTGTACACTACACAGTGAAAGTATGCGTCTTTATTTGCGTCTTTGTGTGTTTGTCTGTGTACTTGTTGATAGTGATCTCGGAGGCCTGGGTGCTCGGGAAACACTCTTGAGTCATTTTGGGAAGGTCTTACTGTCAGCCTGTGATGTCACTTACCCTAAGCCAGAGCCAGTGGGGAGGGTCGCAGGGTCTGTGGTTAAGGGTCATGTGACGACTGGGGTCAGCGTGCCCATATATCTCTAAGCGAAGCTGATTTACTCAACCGGCGTAACCCAGTTAGTCACTCGTTGAGGCTTTCTGGCTCTGCGTGTATGTGTTAGTGCAAACGGCCGTTTAAAAAAAAAAGAAAGAAGGAAAACAACACATGAAGAAGATGATGCCACATTACCGTGCACTGTCTCAGAAGGACTCAGGAGTAAGGAATGTGTTACGGCTCCCAAAGGGGCAAGGCCATTACAAAAGAGGAGCGTGAAGCAAGTGCAATTAAAATCGTAGCAAACAACCCGACCCTGTAGCTTCTTGCCCTCTTTCATTCAAGCCTGCCTCCCCTGTGTCTTTTTCTCCTGCGTGCGCGCG
>VUQR01013137.1:0-10389 GCA_015108515.1 Hemichromis elongatus | reverse complement strand
GGGGGGGGGTCTGGTTTACAAAGCATATGCACACACACATACTCACACATACTCACACACCTCAAACACTCTCCCAAGAATCCTCTCAGAAGCCAGCTGCAGCCCTGTCAGAAGTTACAATACACCACATTGTGAGAGTGTACGCATAATCACAAGGCAGACTTTTCCAAAAGACCCACCTGTTTTTTTTTTTTTAAATATATATTGAGCTTTAAACTATCTCCTCAACTCTAAAAACATCTTTGTTACCCATTACGCCTAACACCGATTTTATTCATTCAAATCACTCTTTCCTTTGAGAAATCGGTGAGTCAGCATGGGAATAGACACAGTCACAGCTCCCCTTTTTTAAAAATACACATCATTTATTGTCTGACGGTCGATCAGGATCTGGATCAAATCCATTGCTTCTACACACCGGGTCTGGAGAGGGTGAGGTGGGCGGGAGAATGACAAAGCCAAAGAGGAAGAACAAGTGGGGACAGAGAAAGTAAAAGCTTGGCAGCAGGACTCAGCTCAGATTTAAGCCTCGTTATTTATGTGGTTTGAGCTGTCTGCCTACGTGTGTTCATGGCTACACCTTAAACATATTTATGTGTCCATAGGGTAAAGTCTGTTTGTTTGGGAAAACCACGTGAGACAGAGTAAAACTAGCTTTTCAGGTGTGGGCGCTTTGAATTATTTTTATTTCACAAAAACACTACCATTATTGTAAATACATGCTAACTCTTTAACATTCACTTAGGTAAGATGTGATACATTTTCTGTGTATTTTAACAGCAATTTAGTAATACGATGACACTAAAAAAGAACAAGTAGAAATGAGATGGGCAGGACATTTATAGACTTTATCTTTTCTGAGAAGGTAATGTGAGTTGTATGATATGGGCAGGTCTTTGAAGTTCAGTATTTGGCTGATATATAACCTGATACTGGATCACCCGCTCTTCCCATGCATAGACTCATCTGTTTCTTCCTCCCGCTCTTCCTTTCTCTGCAGCTGTAAAAATGAGTCCGAGCAGGGGAAGATGGGGTCTCTGCATCCATTAATGTAATACTTACCAATTCACCATACAGTTCTCCAATATACCCTATAGTCATAATTTAATTTAAATATTTTAAAAGTGTCTCTTTTTCCTTTATTTGGTCACTCCTACTTCAATTCATAAAAACACAGACTCTTTCTGCATGTGTGATGAAATATGTCCATAGCTGTGTTGTTTTGTTTTTTCTAGGACTCTATCAAAATTCTTGTGTGTCTGATATATATTTTTTTAATATCTTGGGGGCATTTCTTTAAATGTGTCCACTTTCACTTGAAATAAAGGGTTAATATATTATCCTTAAAAGACATGGATTTTAACAGTACAATTACTAGGCAGCAGTTACAGATATACTGTAAAACTCACATGTAAATAGAGTATTTTACCTGTTCTCACCACAAACACATCTTACACTCACTTACATAGAGTGAGGAGGTTAAAGCCTTTTGTTCCCTTGTATGTTTCTGATAGAAAAAAGAGAAAAGCTGGCTTGGAGACTGAAAATGAGGAACCTGAACGAAGAGCCGTTGACTGGAGCAAGGCCAGCTGGCCTCAGCAGCCCCTAACGGCACCAATAGCCTTGAAATCCTAGCTTTGTTCAGCTAGTTATCACCAATACACACACACACACACACAAACAGCTGTACTCGGTTGTGCCCCTTGCTGATTCAACACATTTCAAAGTGATATTCTCCTGCCTCCCACACAAACCGTCTGGACCCATCCCGGGGGCTGAGGGGGTGGTCACCTTAACCAGAGGTGGTCGAGATGGAGGAGGGGCTGAAACATATGTACACACATACTCACATTCATGCATGCAAACATGCGCATATGCTCTCAGGCCTGTTGTCCAGACTGCTTGGACATCTGGCAGCATGCTTTGAGCAGGGTTTGAACATGCGTGGGCATATAAAGGGCTCTTTGTGCCTGCGAGGCTGCCTGGACTGCCAGCAGAGCACTCTGCCATAGTGGAAGTCACAAGAAAAGCCCTAGTAAGGAAAGCGCTACCTCATGTCCATGTATGTATATTCACCTGCTGTAACAGCATTGTGATGTCATTCTGACATACATGCCAGGTGCGTGCTACTATAAGGGCTTCTTTGTGCACAAGTATGTGCAAGCATGCAAGTCTTAAACGTCATAAAATGTTTTCCTGCTGCTAGCAATTTGATGTGATGTTTGTCTTATTCTATGGAAACATAATGAGCTGATTTTAGAACAAATTTACTCCCTTTTACTACATTTTCAGCAGTAGTTTATTCCCCCATTTAAAAACTGGCGGATCATTTTAAGTCTTTTTTGAAACTTATACATTTTATACTCATTTGGTAACCTTGGACATTTCTGGGATCACAACTTGATTAAAAAAATGTTTTGTTGAGGTTTGTGGGTATTATTTTGTAATTTAGCTGACGTTTTTACAGCCATTCAGAGTCAGCGTCTGCAAGATAGTAACATTTGAGGACTGTGTTGTATTTATTTCAACATAGATGACTATTTCAAATGTGTTTTAAACCCCTCTTGGAATGGCACAACCTGGTTATTACTTGCTGTCTGATGGTTTTGCTGCAGTTCATTTCAGGTTTTAGTTCAAAGCAACATTTTCAGCTCTGCAGATGAGAATGCACCCGGGGCTATTAATGAGGAATTTGATTTCGTGCCATACTTGAGTTAGAAGATTTAAAAGCACTGAAGTATGAAAATAAAAATCAGTGAGAAAAAAAAAATACAGCTGTCAAAATATGCATGAAAATAAGATTTGAGTTAGTTAGGACTGATGAGACAAACTCATAAAGTGACCTAAAGGTAGATGTTTGTGTATGAATATGCAAAATCTATAGGCAAGGAACAATATCTGTGGAAGACTTCTCGTACTTCGTATCTGTTTGTAGTCTGGGTTTAAATGACCAATCATCTTTAAGCAGGTTGTAGATTAGAATGGAAGACATTAGTGGAACTGAAATCTGGAAACCCCTGGCTATCCTTTGAATACAATAAAGCTTTTGATTAGCTTTTTAAAATTAACCTGCGTTCTTAAAGAGTGACACAGCATCTTGGCCTTGATATGCATGGGATCCCCCCCCAAAAAAATAAAAATTAAATTCTTTGCCACTTTGAGTGAAGAACTTCCAGAAAATGCTGGAGATGCCTCGTCTGTCCAATTGTGGTTGGTCTCAAAACACTGGAAGGATGTTTGCTTTCTAGAATAACCATACTGTAATAACCACAAGCATAAGACTGTGATTAATGAAAAGTGCTGTATGACTCCTATGGGTTTTATTATTTGTGCAGAATCAGGTTGTAATCATAAAACGGGTCAGTCTCTACACTTCCTAGACTCTCTGTAGGCTTATTAATGAATGGTTCTGAATATTAATACATGGCAAAAAAAATATTATTGCACTTATTGTTACTATTACACTGTTAAAAGATTTAAGCAATCTGATTTTAATAATTCACTTAATCTGATTTAATTTGTTACAAAAACCTGCATTTGGTGGTTCAAAGCTTATCTCTACATAAAGGGTAACTAATTTTGGCTTTTTTTTGCGGGTGGGGGTCAGTTTTTGTCAACCTGTAGAGGTTTGATTTCAGGGCCAGAAGCCAAAAATACAGGAAACCACCGCTCCATAAGATGTGGTAGCGTTTGTGGCTGTTCTGTGTAAAGTGGACTCTCCCATAAGGAACGCTCTGAGACTTTTACTGTCACGCTTCCACTTGTTCAGAGTTATTTCAACAGTTTACTGTCCGCCTCACCACTGCTGGCTTCGCGTATGTATAAACACCATCATGTTGTTACCATTGAACCTCAGAATGAGAACCAACCTCTGTTGACCTCAGCGTTCCTCCAGACCCCATACAGCGATTGCTGGGAAAACATAGAGAGTTTTTAAAAAGCAAAGTCCACAATCATTTGAAGGGTTTTTGTGTACCGCTTGGCTCCTCCCCTCTAAACCGCATCAGACCCCGCCTCTAGCTGCAGCCACTGCGGTTGGGGTTGGCTAATTAGAGGGTTGCCACGGGAACGGAATGGCAGCTTAGCCAACGGGTGTAATGACAGGGTGCGGGTAGGAGGGCGGGGTCAGATTATAGGCCCAGGAGTATGCTGAGAGGAGCTCAAAAAAGAAGGGAGAAGAGGGGGAAAGAATGCAATGCGAAAGAGAATATGAATCGTGAAAGATGTGAGGAGATAATAGCGGGCATGAAAATGAAACTGTGGGGGTAAATAAAAAGAGCTGCGGGAGCTAAGGTGGAGGCGAGGAGTGAAAACACGTTTTGCAAATGCCGGGGACAGAACATGAACCCTGTGTGTATTTCTGAGCATGAAGAAGAAGAGTGGGTGAATGACTAAGCATGTAACTTAGTGGTTTCCACATAGATGTTTGGTTACTCTGGCATGGACTTGCATACTCTTTCTGACTGTGTGTGTGTGTGTGCACACATCAGAAAAGGTGTCTCACAGCTTACATTGGAAAGACTCAGGCTGCGGTCGCCATGGCAGCCAACAGGAAACGGCGTGTGAGTTTTTATGCAGCTGAGCCCGGTCACCCTGACAGTTCTCTCTTTCCTCTTGTGTGGCCACTCCATTCTTCAAAAGACAAGCCTCCAGCTGGACCACGACTAAAAGTGGACAAAAGGAGCACAGAAACTTTAGCTCGGTGTATTTCAGCCTCTCGGTTTTGGGACTTTTACCGCATTTTGTGAAAGCCGCTCAACAATCTGAGCTGTGTCATCATATCAGCTTACGCTTGGCAAAGCTACCACTGCCTAAAACCGCGGTGAAATGACTCCCAGTTTGCCTCACATTTGCACTGCAAGTATGATGGTCCACTTTTGTCAAGCTTGTGTTGCTCCTCCTAAAGATTAAACCCCGAGTTAGTTGCGTCAGCCCCGTGTAACATGCCTTTTATAAAAATCATATTGTGCAGCCCCACTGGTATACATTTGGCATTCCACTCAAGTCAAAAATGACTCACTGCTGTTTTCAAATAGAGGTGATTCACTCATTCCTCCCTTCAGCAACAGGCTTACTGATACTGTTTTGAGCAGCTAATGCTGTTGCCAATACTGTCTTGACACATACTTTCAGTTGCACAGACAAGAAGCAGAGGAATACATCTCTGTGGTGTCTCAGCAGATGTTGGCCATCTTTCAGTTGCTAATGTGCAGCGCCTTGAGCACAGCTCCTCTTACTTTCTTTGGATAAATGTGTCAAACTGGAACCCATCATGTTTTCCAACTCGATTTTATATAAGTGGTGTTTGGAGACAGTGTGGCTTATATGAAAAAAAAAAAGGCTACATTACCAACTAACCGAAAGAGTTTTGAAAGCAAACAACAGTGCCAATGCTGCCACCCACTTAGTCAGTGTTTTGTGCAGTTTAACTATAAAATACATACAGATGCAGTCTAATTTAAAAAAGTTATAGTCTGCATGCTTTCTAGCAATTCTGCAAGGCTTTGAACTAAAAGCGGGCATGCTTTTTTTTTAGGAGGTATTGCAGTTTTACCATGTTTACAATCACATTTTGCTAATAGCATAAAATAACACGGGGTGACTCCCTGTTTAGAAATCTATGAGAAAGTGATCCTAATTTTCACTTGTTCTGTGACCTCAATTTTTCCAAATGATTTTTATGGTCTCAATTTAGTTTTCCTAGGATTCACTGCTTCCACATGGTTTTCCACAAAGTGCAGTTTATGCTGATTGGAATTAGTTTTAGCGGTATTGAGCTCAAAAGTGACCACTCTTATTTTTTTTCCAAGGCTCCAGCTCTGGAAGTGAATTCCCATTCATTCACTCCACTGGTATTTCTAAAAAATCCTTATATTGTATTTTGCAGTCAAGTGATTGCCAACCATGTACCTTTAACTTGTCTTCCATTTTGGACATGTGACTTTGTAGTCAAGTGTTAAGCCTCCTCGAAACAGCGCCATTGATGATGCTTTCAGTTTAGTGTTATCTGTAGTTTTTGTCTGTGAGGTGGCATATAGTTGTGTGGTTTCAAAAGGAGCACATACCGTTTATTTATTTATTTTAGCGTCTATGTTTGATGGTTACAACATAATGGCTCATAAATAAAACCCCTATAAGATGAATAAATCATAAATCAATGCACTGGACAAATTAAATTTTTTATCCCTGTTGTATGTGTGTGTGTTTTTTTTAATCTTCCTTTCCTCTTTTTTTTTCTAGGTATCAGTATTACCTGCAGGTAAAGAAGGAGGTGCTGGATGGACGTCTACAGTGCTCTGTAGAGCAGGGGATCAGGCTGGCTGGCCTGGCAGTACAAGGTAAGACAACATGAACAAGTCTCCCGATGAGAGACAGACAGCGCAAGAGAGCGAGAGTGAGCACAAACTCACACTTTCTCAGGTCATCTTAACTTCACTACCTTATATGGCTGCATACCACAGGGAGAACCCAGTCCACTTGAGTTCCTATGGTATCAGTCCTAACACATACGCATACACACACACACAAACACCCACACTCGCACCATCCTTTCAGTTCCTGGGTGCTGTCTGTGTCCCAGGGGAATGTAAACAGACAGCTTGCTTATCAGCTGCTCCAAGGTTAGCTGTAGCAGCATCAGGAAGGCTCTTATCTGTCAGGAGGTGAGGATCCTATGCAAGACCTCGTTTGCCCGGCAAAGAGCAGAATGCTTTTTAAGTATTTAGTACGAGCAATATCAGGAGGACCGTACATGTTAGAGAGATTGTGCAGGTGGAATTGTTTCTGCTATGTAGATATTTTATTTTGTTATCTTTAATCCTATTGTGCAGTACAAATATTTCCATCCAATAAAACAAGAAACACTCAGGGACACTTTAGGACTGAATGGACATGTCCATGGCCTGAAGAGCACATTTGCAGCAGGTAGCTTCATGTAGTTTTTGCCTGAGTAGCAATGACAACAGCATGACAAAGAATATACATGGATGAAATCTCCATCGCTTTGACCACTGTAGAAAAATATTGTAGAGATTTTGTAGAGAAATAAAATTGCCTTAGTTTTAACTGTAAAACTGTATTTATCCCGACTTTTTATCTTATTGTGTTAGTACCTTTGTAACACAAATTTATTTTATTTTTAAATCAGTAGGTTTTATCGTTAGGGAAACTGTATAGATCAAAGAGAATGGCGAACAAGATGGATCCATCTATGCACGTCCAGTTCAGGGTCGCGGCTGTGCTAAGAAACCTATCCCAACTGTCATGGGGTGAAAGGTTGGGTACACACTATTTGTGCTCAGATTTATACTGGTGGCCAATTTATAATGTCCTGTTAACCAAACGTGTTTGTTTAGATGGTGGGATGAAAACCAGGGTACCCAGAGAGAACCCACGCAGGAAGAGTTGCAGGGTGAACACACTGAGTTCATATTGGACTTTACCAATTCTTATTTTCTACTCTACTTGACCACTGAGAGCTTTATAGAACTTACAATTAGCACACATTAACACTCCAATTAATGCATCAGTTCAGTATCTTGCCCAAGGCTACTGAGCCAGTGCTAGGGATCAAACCACCATCCTCCCTATTAGTATATGACCTGTTCTCCTCCCTCTATTGCAAGTTCCCAGCTGACCTGCGAACCCAGAACCTTCTCACTGTGAGGTGGCGCTAACTCCTGCACCATCATGCCACCCCAACAAAACGATATTAAACTCAATAACAAAGGCACAGTCAGTTTATAGTGTAAAGACCGCTCATTACTGTGGAAAAATGATTGTCATTGTTTTTCTGTAAATAAATGTGAACATCTGTGTTTGTAATTTTTAGCTGACTTTGGAGACTTCACTCAATTCCTGTCCCAGGACTTCCTCAGGGAGTACGTGCTTTTCCCAGTGGTGAGTCCTCGAGCCTTACCTGTTCAAATACCAGCATTGTGTGTGTGTGTGTGTGTGTGTGTGTGAGAGAGAGAGAGAGAGAGAGTAAGAGAGAGGGAGAGAAAGTCTGTGTTTGTGTGTTTTTCTGTGTATGTTCTGCCTGAAGCCACGCATTCCTGTGACATCTGTGTACCTCCTCCCTCTGCACACCTGACTCACAGGCAAAAAGCAGAAAGAATAAAGAAGAATCGGAGGATGAAATTAATATTAAGTGATTACCAAATAGAAACAAAATATTAAATTATAGAGCATTATTTTATTTTTTAAACATCGCCAGGAACATAATGTTCATTGTAAAACAACTGACTAGAGGTTGCTGGTAAACAAAAAGTTTTTAATATTTTCTTTTTTTCTCCCAGCCCTTTGGTTGCTTTCCCATAGCTTCCTTCTTCATCGCTCTTATTGCACAAAGTTTTACTGACTGTCTTTATTTTCTCTCAGAACTGGCGTAATGGAGAAGAGGTGCTAGAAGAGTGGACCCAGAAAGTTGCTGAGGAGCACAAGAGTCACTGGTGCTGTTACTTTCTATACTGTATGCACACATATGCATGTGTCACCAAGACAGAGTAAAATAGAGACAATGAGAATCTTGGTATCGTTCTGTGTTTTCCAGTCGAATGCAGGCCGCTGAAGCAGAACTGCTGTACATAAAGGAGGTGGAAAAACTGGATGGCTTTGGCCAGGAGAGCTTTCCAGCTAAGGTTACATTACATCACCCTCAACCTCTTAATCAATATCCTTTAATTTAGAGATTTTAAACGAGTTCTTGTGTAACACTTTCTTCCACAGGACAACTATACCAATGACATATTCATTGGTGTGTCTTTCATTGGCGTGTTTGTTAAACACAGAAATGGCAGATCCATCATGCTCCACAAGTAAGTTTCTCCTGTCAAAAAAAAAAAGAAAGGAAGAATTGTCATGATTTCCACTACTCATGAGGAGGAACGGTTTTCTTTTTTTAAAACATTTGTTTGCATCTGTGTGTTATAAAGGTGGAAGGACATTGGTACCATTGCACACAACAAGTCAGCCATCACAGTGGAGATAACGAGCAGAGACGACACCATCGTTTTTCACATGGTGAGTGTTGTGTCTGCAGATGGTCTGGGCACACACAGAGGTTTATAGTGGGAGGTTAAACATGCAGGGAAAGTATGCACACGTCCACAAAATCCCTGTGGGGTGACGAATGGACCGGGGAGAGTTGATTCTTGACTTCATATAAATGCCCCTTTTCCGTTACCTTAAAATGTCAGTGTTATTATTATTTTTTTTTCTCTGTTTGTGTCTGCAGGAGGATATGGAAATGGCCAAGTACATCGCTCGCCTTTTCACAGCCAGACACAAATTCTACAAACAGAACAAGATCTGTGCCGAGTGAGTTTCAAGGCCACACAGAGAGGCCAGCTGAAGGCCATTAAAACACTAAGATATCAATTGTCTGTCATTTATTTTTTTAATGGGGATTTCAACAATCTTTTGAAGGTTATACAAAAAAAAAAAACACAACTGTGTAACATTCATTGACCTTATAGCACACGAATCAGCGACCTGGTTGCATTTAATAAAACACTTTTGTTTCTTTGTAGGCCAACTCACTCACCTGCACCAATGAGGAGGAGACCCACCTGGACTCATCGCCTGTCTCTGGTATATTGAGAAGCATTTGTATGTTTTGAAGTAATTTGACATAGCTATTTAATATTGCCTCTGGTCAATGTGAAAGAGACTGGAGGACAGAGGGCAACACAGAAATGTCCACAATTAGCAACCTGACCCCGCTCTCCCACTCAGGGAAGCTCTTATTGGTCCAGAATACAGACATACGCTCTGCCTTCCACTCCAAAACTTTAACTCTTTACCCCCTGAAAGCCTACTAGGAGTAACCCTGAGATGTTTCTGTTATATTCAGGTCTGCATACAGAACTAAATGACTGGGTTTGCATCAGACGTTTATGAGGGTGGTCTGTGCCTGTGCAGCTACCCTTGGAAACATTGCAATGGTCATCAAACCACTGATGTGTCAAAGCTTGTCATTAAGGGTACTGGGGTGGTCATTGGATGTTGTCTTTATGAGGGGGGAAGAGTTAAAGTAAAAAAAGACAACACTGTGAAACCATTTGAATAAATACTTCATTATATTTGTAAAGGTAGAAAAGGATTTGTGCATTTCCACAATAAGTTGCCAGATAGATTCCAATACTGATAAGAAAGGAGGGCTCCATCTATATAGTTAAAGACGTTTGCAGAGAAAACCATGCTGGAGGTAGCAGACCTGTGCCAACAATCACAGTAGCGTTCCACACAATATCAAAACCACTTTAAAACAGAAAAAAAAATAAATGAGGGGAAACCCTTGTTTCTGCTTTTTACCTGTTAAAAAAAATATATATATATATATAAATATAAATATATATATATATATAAACTACTGTTAAGCTGTTTTGG
>VUQR01013132.1:0-15259 GCA_015108515.1 Hemichromis elongatus | reverse complement strand
TGATGGATGGATGGATGTTGGATGGATGGGTGGGTGGATGATGGATGGGTGATGGGTGGGTGATGGATGGATGGATGGATGGATGGGTGATGGATGGATGATGGATGGGTGAATGGATGAATGATGGATGGATGATGGATGGGTGATGAATAGGTGATGGATGGTGGAAGATGGATGATGGATGGGTGATGGGTGGATGATGGATGATGGATGGGTGATTGATGGATGATGGATGGGTGATGGATGATGGATGGGTGATGAATGGATGATGGATGGATGATGGATGGATGATGGATGGGTGATGGATGGATGGATGGACGGGTGGGTGATGATGGATGGGTGATGAATGGATGATGGATGGATGGATGATGGATGGGTGATGAATGATGGATGGATGATGGATGGGTGATGGATGGGTGATGAATGGATGAATGATGGATGGGTGATGAATGGATGAATGATGGATGGGTGATGGATGGGTGATGAATGGATGAATGATGGATGGATGATGGATGGGTGATGAATAGGTGATGGATGGTGGAAGATGGATGATGGATGGGTGATGAATGGATGATGGATGGATGATGGATGGATGATGGATGGATGGATGATGGATGGATAGATAATGGATGATGCATGGGTGATGGATGGATGGATGATAGATGGATAATGGGTGGATGGGTGATGGATGGATGGGTGATGGATGGATGATAGATGGGTAATGGGTGGATGGGTGATGGATGGATGGATGATGGATGGATAGATGATGGATGGATGATGGATGGATGATGGATGGGTGACGGATGGATGTCTGCAGTGATCATTGCAGTCTGAGTTGGGGACCTTGAACAGGACCAGCCTGGTGTGAGCGTGCAGGTAGGCAGGACCCTCGGCCCACACAAACACATACTGCTGTGATCGTGTACACTGTGGGTGTGACCCGCAGCGATATCTCACCGCGGCAGCTGTCCGGATGAAACAAGTGGTCGCCCTCGATATCCTGCTCGAACCCCGCCCTGCAGACACGGAACAAGAAGAGGGAGGAGACTCAGGACGGAGACAATCAGGAGGGTAAAACATCGAGCCATGAACACAACCAGACGTGGCGCTGATGGTTACTGTTGCTAGGGAGCTTAATCAGCGACGGGCAGAAGACGGCTTAGGACAGCATTTAATCAGATCCTGTCACACGGTTCATCTGCAGCACACGGCTGTGTGAGAAGGCCACAGGAGCTCGTCCAATTAAAGGGAGGAAGGTCGTCCAGCCAGAAGACCGACAGTGACGAGAACTGACCATGAAACACACACAAACACACACAGTCACTGACACACACAGACACCCACACACAGACTGTATCAGTAAACTCGCTGCAGCTGCTGTAAATGAAGTCATTTAGTTTCTGCACGGCGTCTCGCGCTCGCCGTTTCGTCCCTGCTGCTTACCAGCAGCGCCTCCACCTGACCTTCGAATCAATTTTTAAAGAGGCAACAAATCAGTATTTCAAAGTTAGCGGGACAAAAAATGTGGAGCCACTCTGTCCTCACCGCCCGCCCCACAAACACCAGTGGGCTGTTAGAAAAAACACTTTCCCAACATTCCCAGTCAATCAACATCCATCCCTCCCAGCTGCCTGCTTCACCACCATGTCTGATGAATCCCAGCAGAGCGTCTGGGGCTGGCACGCTCCCGAGAATCGCATCCTTACACACGCACCAGCCCAAAATGGGCCAATCAAACTTTGGAAGGACCGTGTAAAAGATGACCTCCGAGCGCCTTGCGACAGACACGACCTGCAGAGGGGCGGAGCCTCCTCAGACGCACAGTTGAAAGCCTGCAGGAGAGAAACGCCCACCGGCAAATGTGAAACCAGTCAGCAGTTACCCCTGAGCCGCTCTCCCAACGTCGACCGCTCAAAGCTTTTCCTCCAGACAGGAAGACAAAAACAGAAACAACGTTTGGCGGCACTCCGGCAAGCCAGCGCGGACAGGAAGACGGAGCGGGCATCGATTCTCTAGGTGTCGGAATCTCCGTCCCGCCATGTTTCCAGCTCTGTCCGTACGGCCAGCACGTCTGCTGGTCGTCAGCTGTCCAGAAGCAATATTCAGTGTTTATGACGACATGTGACCAAACATGCAACACTAACACATTTATAGAAAATATTATCACTGCAAACAACACAGAGGAAACACAACCAGTCAACACGCACACACACACACACACACACACACTGTGTGTGATGAAGTGTAACTTTGGTGGGCGTGTCTGTGACACAGAGACATGACTGTGGCGGCTCCAGGTGCCTGCGGTGTCGCAGCGCCATGCACATTCTCCCCGTGCTTCGCATGTCACCACGAACCATGTGACAACGTTCTCAGTTCTTATTGGTCAGGGGTGTCAGAGAGAGAAGGAACAAAAGGAAGCACATGAAGAAGACTGCACTCCATATCCCAGAATGCAGAGGTACAGGAAGGAGCTCAGCTGACACTGACACCACCTCCTCCACCCAGTGTCAGTGTGTTCACAGCTGCATGGTGATGGATGCGGCCTGACGCCGCCCGAGGGCTCCGCGTGCTCCCCACGCGTCACCTGCACACATCTGCAGGCCGCAAAAACACGCCGCTGTACAACACGCTGACCACGCTGTGACCTCACCCTGACACCACCTTACTACATCTGAGGGGGAAGGACGGCGAAACGCCCGGCTACCGTCAGCTGAAGCTGCACATCATCGTGGTCGTCTTCAGGAGAACGCTGAAGCTCCGTCACACAGACCCACGGCGCGTCTTCTCGGGCTCTGAGCCGCCACACGCTCTCCTCTGCTGCCGCGTGCCAGGCGTGAGTCACACATGCGAATGTGTCTGCAGAGCTTCCTGCGTACACAGCGAGCACTCTCCCAGCTCAGAGCGTCTGCACGCCAGACACATAAAACCACACCACCCAAAAAAGTTGGCTGAATTATGGAGGAGCGGGCGCTGCAGAACATTGGTTAAACTGAATTTATCATGAAACATTTTGCTCTCCTCGTCGCTCTATATTTACCTCCGTGCGTGTTTTCATTTCGCTAACGCTGCCGCCCCCTCGCTCGCTGCATCTTCCACCAGCGTGGGCTGAGCGAGGAGCAAGAACAGGAGGAGGTCGCTATAAATCCCACCGCGCTCAGGCACCTGAACGCCTCGCTCACGCAGAGGGGCGCGCCTCGGAGGAGGACGGGACGGAAATAGACGCCGCCGATGCTGAATGGCGTTTTGATAATGATGACGCGGAGGCGGGGCTGAGGAACAGAAACATGTACGCTCTCAAAGCGGCGCCCAGGACAGAAATGCCGCTGGCTTTAATAAGCATTTGGCTTCAGTGAAATTCCACGCACCGTCGGCCCCGCCCACTGCCTCCCATCGTTGATGAATGGTCCTCCACGTGACCTTTCCCACACGGGATGTCAATAAAGTGTAAACATGATGCTGCAGGGACTCTGGACACACAGGTGTGGCAGCACCTGGACCTCCATTACGACACAGTCGTGTCTCTGTGTCACAGACACGCCCACCACAGTTACACTGAGTGTGACCAAACAGACACACACACATGTCCTGGGGCGTAACCCAGCCAGCCGTTCCAGCTGCTGCTGTAGTTTTATTACATAATGATTGGTTGTTACAGCAAACAGGGCGGAGCTGTGAAGGCCCCTGATCCTCTATCGATGGCCTTACTGAGGCAGGAGGAGGTGTGAACACGCCTTCTCTGACAGCCACCTCCAAACGTCTCAGTTTGGATTTCAAACCACGCGGATGTTTTCTGTTACCTGACGCTCTACCTGCCTCCTCCTCCTGCTGCTGGCCTGTTTTAGTATTCTGCAGCTGCGTCTCCATTTTCTGTCTTCACATGGAGTTATATAAGCTGCTAAACTTCCTCTTCCCTCATCCCTTCTTCTCCCTGGAGGGAATCTTTTACTTTTCAGCAGAAGTTCGAGGAGCTGAAACTCCTTCAGCTCTGCACGAACACCTCTGAGAGGAGAAGCTGCAGCTCAGCCTCCGGCAGGTGTGCCGAGTTCAGGCTGCGGAGGTTTCCGCATGCTTCGGTTTCAACGTGACGCCCAAAACGTCAGCTTCAGTTTCAGCAGAGCCGCGCCGAGGACCAAGATCAGAGGAGAAATCACCGCAGTGATAAAACAATGAGACAAAAACACTGAAATCCTTTGGAAACCAACGCTCACCGTCCACATTTCTGATTGCACGTGAACGCCTCGTGAAGACGTTTTAAACATCCTACAAAACACGGTCGTCAGCACAGAGTCAGCGTTGTGGTCCTCCACAGACGTCCTCCCCGACTTTAAACGAGACGGACGTCATAAAAGCTGTAAATGCGCGATGAGCGGACCAAAGCGCTGAGTCAGCGCTGAGAGCGCCGTGAAGCTCTTCAACCAACCCGGCTGCACGCCTTCCTCACACAGATCTCCTCCTCTGTCTTTGTGCTGCTGCTCCTCTCTCATCTTCCTCCTTTCCACTTCTTGCATCACAGCTTTGCCTCCCTCGTCGTTTCCGTCTTCGTCTCCACCGGCACACCCCGTCCATTTCCATCCCTCCTCTCTGTGTCCTTCATGCCACTGGTAGTAGATATCATCGTTTCTTGCATGTGGGACTTTCTCTAAACACCGTTTGGAGTTTTGCAGCAGCGCTGGACCAAAACTGTCCGTGTGCACCTCCGTCATCACCGCCATCTGAGCAGCACGCCGTCAAGCGGCTCAGACCATCATTTCCTGTCAGCTTTATGATGTCCATCATAAATGACCACCTGCAGGCTCTGCGGTGTGACGGCAAAGGACGCTCTCGCCCTCAGAGAATGTGACTGGACCTCCATTTCTAACCACGTTTAATCAGACATGACTGAAAACAACAAGTAAGCAGCGAAACCTGCAGCTCAGAGATGGAAACGCAGCTGGGCAACGAGTCAGCCCACACACTCAAACCTGGCAGATAGCAGAGCGACATGAGACCGATACATCAGGCCGATATCGCACTGATATTTTATCAACAACACTCATATCTGACGTGAGTTTCACACAGCGGCTGGTATAAATCAGGTGTTTTGGGCCTCAGCTGTGAGACTCCTGTATTCAAATGTGAGACTTTAACCTGGAGACCCAGGTACACCGTTATTCACGTGTGTGCAGAGGGGAACACGCCTGTCCTTAAGCATCATCACATGATCCCACTGCACGGCCACCGTGACAGTAATATGATACGTCGCACGCTGCGCTAAATAAAGCTCAGATAAACTGATTTTAGGTTAAATGATGAGCTGCATGTTTGTATGGATGTAAAAAAGTGGAAATCAGCCGCAGGATGAGGAAACATGGATGCCGGCGCTTTGCTCCCAGGCGGGCGGCTTCCTCCTGATAAAGGAAAGGCTCAGTGTTTCAGAGCACACACTCAAATTAGTGTGAAAAGGGGAAAATGTACGTTTCCTGCTACTCCCTGACACTTTCAGAGTAAAAGAAAGTACAAAATGAGGCGCGTTAGTGAAGTGTGCAGACTTCCTGCTCGTGGAATTATGCGAGACACGTGCTGCGGTTCGTTTTACAGAACGTGACACTTATTCCACATGTGCAGACCAGATGTTTGCCTGACCAGAGCTTCACTGTGACTCACAACAATCACCATTCATCTTTACTGCGGGGTCAAACCATGCTTTCATCCTCGAACACATCATTCACTAAACACAGCTTTATTTTGAAAAGCTGTGTTTGCTTTTACAGGAACAAGGACGACTCGCTTCTCCGCTGTTCAAGGAACTCGAACTGTGTGATTTGATCTGCTTCTTGATAAAAATGAGAAACCAGGACACGCTGAAGCTGGAGGATTCCTCCAGGATCTCCAGTTTCACAGTTTGGGATGTTTCACTTCCTGCGATCGTCCTCTCGCCTGCCGTCTGAGGCTCGTTCCTGCAGTCATCATGACAGTGCGGCTGCAGACGCTCTGAAACGACCCTCCCCCGACCAGCGTATTAAATAACATCGGATCGATCTGCGGACGTGGCGTCAGTTAGTCAGCCGCGTCCGCAGATTGATCCGATCGATGGCCACGAAGAGCTATGGAGTGGGCGCGAGCTACCTGACACCGTGGACCTATTGATCAGGAGATGAACACACTGCTCTGTGTGTGTATGTGTGTTTTGGCTGAAGTCAAAGCTGGTGACAGGCTAACCGTCTTCGGTTTACAGTCTTTCTGCTGCTGAAGCACAGGGATTGGCCGAGGCAGCTCTCACATCATCGATTCTCCCTCAGCGTTTCACGCGACGACCGCAAAGGGCGATTTTAGAAGGTCGTGGCGGTCCGCAGTGCCGCGGGGACATGGATGCTGCAGATTGTGCTTCACGCCCGGCGCCTGCCACATCACAGAGAATTTTTAGAAATGCTTCAATGCGATGAGGGCAAGCCTCTCTGATCATAGGTGAAACGTGTTCACGGTGTTCCCTTGACTCACGCGAGCATTCTTCGCTCTCTCGAGGAGCCTGCAGTGTTTCTGGAAGCGCACAAACCTCTCAGCGCTGGGCAGGTTTGAGAAGGGCGAACAGGCAAAGATGGCTGCTGAGCCGGCAGGTGTAAGATAAAACTGACCCGAGGATGTCAGAAAGCAGAGGACAGACTGGCTCTTCAGTTTAAGGATGATAACGTCCCCGTAAACGCTCTTCAAAGCAAAACCCCAAATGGCCATAGACTGTATATAAAAGATGGACAACATCACATTGGTGCTGGTATGTTGGTTTTAAGAGAAGCAAGCAAACATTTTTCACCAGGAGGCTTCAGCCAACACACACAAATACCTGCGAACAGGGCCAGCCAAATGGAAACCCAGATCATAGCATCATAGCAAGAGACGCTATGCTAGCAACCGTAGCTTGGACGGACAGGTGGAACGAACCATTGTGAAAGGGAGGGGTGTGTCATAAACAGTACATTATTATAATACATTATTTGTTAAATATTAATAAATATATGGTGAAAATAGACAAAATATACTATGTGTAGGAGGGGCACTAGAACATTTAACGTATATATTAAAAAGAGAAAAGAAATAAGAAAAAAAAAGGCATCTGGTCTTCTGGGCCCTTCCTCAGCCTGGGCCCTTAGAACCATCCTAACCATCCACCCCTTTACGGCGCCCCTGCTGAAAAGGATAAGCGGAAGCGAATGGATGGATGGACTTAAAAGCTCAGAAGGTATTTGGAAAACATGTTATACTTTATATTTACCTTAAGTTTGAATCCAGCCACCCAGATCACTATAGAGTTCCCTGTTATGCCGAGCACAACGGTCAGTGCATATAAAATGATGGTGACATTGTCCACTATTACATTGATGCCCACCATAGTTGTCTGGTCCTTTGAAGACTTGAGCGTCTGAGTGGGAAAAGAGACATTGGAAAATATTGTGTGGCTGTGATGGAGAGAACAGAAAAAGAACAAAATATGACTCATCATGTAACTCCTGACCTCCCAGACAGTGATAGGAAATCATAAGACTACTTCACATGTTGCTCTATGTTATCATACTCACTGAATCCCTACATGAGTTTTGTTTGGCCAGCTACGACATTTGCTTTGCTTCACATTGGCCCCTATCTTTTAATCTATTTAGGTCTTCCTCACACTGCTCACCGCCCTTTTAAAGAATATACTCATTTTAAAAAAATGTTGTTACTTTATAAACAATAAAACTAACCAGGCCAGTGGGTCTTGAAATAGGTACATAGGTCAGATGAACAAAACACTATGACATCATTATTTATCTAACAAAAACAAAGATGCAGAAGCAGCGAGTCAAAGCTTGAGTACACCCTTACTGCCTCCTTAGAAATTGAGAGGGTCAGTAGTGGGGAAACTGTATTGGGTCTCAGCAAGTGTGAGCATGTCTATAACGGCATATGATTTGGCAGTTTTCTGTTGTGGAAAGTTCACACACAGTGCCTGGGGGGGAAAGACTTCAGCAGTGAACTTAATTTTATCTTGTGCTTTTATTTTATTTTATCATTGTTCTATTATATGTTTTTTCTATTGTAAAGTGTCCTTGAGTGTCTTGAAAGGTGCTTTATAAATAAAATTTATTATTAGTAGTAGTAGTATTGTTATTATCTGCGATAAGTTGTAAGTTGATATAGCTGGGTTGAAAGCTCCACACCATCTGTATATGATCCTTGATTACAAGATATACATGTCTGTACAAGTTGTCATTTCCTTGGAATAGAATTTGTTTGTATTACAAACGCTGACTATTCAGTAAAACTTGGCATGTGGAGAATGTGTTAAATCATTCTGTGTGTATTACAATCGCTTTTGTCAAAAGCCGTGCAGACTGCAGTAGTGCTCTGTACTGTTGTTTGACCCCTTTTCAAAGGCAAATTAAAATCTCATTAATACATTCTGTTTGTTTAGGTTAATTCATTCCTATCAAATGTAGCATTCATTGGAATGAATGTGCTCATTCCTAACACATTACCTAGTTAATACCAGTATAGGTATTGAGTTGGATTTTCTCCCATTGAGATCGGACAGGTTTTCGAAATATTTCTTTATATGTTAAATACTGTATGTAAACAATTTAATTCATCATAACCTCTTTTCCAAAAGATTTTCAATCAACTCTACAAACCCCAAGTTCTCTATTGAGCGGAAAATAAACCAATATTACATAGAGTTACTTTAAACAGGCTGGAAAAACACAAACTGCAAAAAACACCAGTTAAATGAATATATTAAAATAATTTTAGTATCATCTGAGAAATATAACCAAGAAAACAAAATTTCTTACCTGAAATATAGAGCTGATCTTACAGAACTGAGGTGGCCAATTTCAGTCTTAGTGGTGAGAGGCAGAAGTGAGGATGCATATGTTTGTCTGTCTTAGAGTTACTTCAAGTTGGACATTACTTAGTATTTGTCATGACTCTTGAACATGTGAACACACCCCCAGACACCCTCACACACTTTTTTCATATCATGTGTCTGGCTTTATCTTCCTTTCTGAACATAGTTGTTTTTTTTTTCTCACACAACCACACCCACAGTTCCCTCGCCCACTTTTCCCAGGAACAGATTTGCATACCAAGTGAGTGAAGTGCAGAAAGGTGAATACGTCATTGAAACTGAATTGCAGCATTGTTTTCCTGTCATAAACTGTTGAAAGCTGTTTTCAAGAAACAAGTGATTTCCTAATGGAAAGTTGGTTCATCCAGCTATCTGTCCATTCCACAACTCCGCAATAGAGTTCTAATAAGCTGATCCAGTGTTCCCCGACTGGGTTCCTCCTGTATCCTGGGTTCGATTAACATAGAGACTCTCCTTTTCAACACCCTGGCCTTGACTTTCCCAGGGAGGCTGAGGAATTTGATCTCCCTATAGTTGGAGCACACCCTCCAGTCTCCCTTCTTGAAGATGGGGACCACTAGCTCAGTATAACCAATCCAATCCAGTTGTCTTTTTCCATGGCCTAACCAAAACTCCTCTCACACGTTTTTTTTCTTTTTCTTTTTTTTGAGCCTGCTGGTACCTAGGCTGGCTACAAAGTCCCACAGGCTTACCAAGCCCAATAGGACTACTCCTACAGTCTGATGGCTCCCTTTACCTCCAGTGTCCACTATCTGGTTCAAGTGTTACCACCATAACAGGCACCAACCAACTCTCAGCTACAGCTAAATGACACTTAAGTTACCCAGTCTCCCCGCAGTGCTGTCAAAGCTCTGCCGGAGGTGGGAGTTGAAGATCTTGTGGACACACCCACACTATACGTTTTGTTGTGCCAGGTCTTTCCAGCATCCTCCCTTAACTACTTGATCCAACTCACCACCAGGCGTTCATCAGTTGACAGCTCAGTCCCTCTCTTCACCCAAGTGTACAAACATAGATCTGATAATACGATTACAAAAATCAATCATTGACCTGCTATCTTAGGTGTCCTGGTGCCATGTGCATTAGTGGACACCCTTTTGTTTGAACATGTTGTTATGGAAACCGTGGTTCAGGTTCAGGTTCAGGTAACAGGTTTAGATCAGACAGACCACTACTCCCAGTCATGCCCCTCCAGGTCCCACTGTCATTTCCCACATGAGCATTAAATTCTCCCAGTAGAGTAGCAGCACCCTGAAAACAATGAAAATAACAGATTGAACTATTACCAGTATTTAACTAAGGTCAAGTAACACAGAACAACTAAGAACACTGAATATTTACCTTAAGAATAGAATTTAATTTCAATCATAAAATTGTTTTTTAAATAGCTAACTGCAGGATACAAGCCACTCAGAAAAACAAAATGCCAGAAACAACTTCACTGTGCTAATAAAGGGTTAGGATTTAGTTAATAAATAACAAAAACAAAAGAAAATTTGCGCATGGAAAAAGAGAGTTTTTATAATCTACATGTACAGAAAAGATAAGAAAATGTTCTGCATTATGAGGTGTAAACACTGAAAGCAGCATGAGGAAGTAAGCCTTAAAATAAGTGTGGAAGTAAATGGAATAAACTAAGACACAGACAAGGGGAACACAAGAAACCAAATGAAAATGGAAAATTATAATAAGAGTACAGGACTAAAACTCCAGCAACAAACTCCAAGAGCCAGCTTTCGAATGGAGTAACAAAAATAATTTTCAGTGAGGCATCTTCACCTCTGTAGGGCAAGAAGATCATTAAAAATACTCAATAGTTGCTTCAAAAGTTTATCACACACAGATTTACAGATTTGAAGTTAAAACATATATATCCAGTTTCTAACTGTCAGTCGGTAATAAATGCCCCCAGGTTTTCTTGAGCATTTAAACAATTGACATTGTTTCTCCACAAAGTTACACTGTGGACAAACAAGCACGTCAGGACATCATCGTCCTCTGCTGAAGAATGAGATTTTTGTTGATAAAATCTCAGGAGCACTTAGTGGTCTGCTTACAGGTGGAAGGGGTTCTGTTTAGGCAGAAGACTCGATAGGGAGTTACATCAGTATGTGCATAGTAAATAATCATATTTTATGCAGAAACTTGTGTCCTGGGAGGTGACTGACTCCAGCAATGTCTTCAGCAACTAGACTAAAACCTAGTTAACTGACTAGGCTGAAGTCACTTAAAACTCCTGAAAATATTTGCCTTCCTTCTGCTAGCTAAATAAAACTCAAAAAATCAGTTGTTCATCTACATATAGTTTTATTTAATTTATCAAAAAAAGGAATACTAAAATGAGGTACAAAAAATGCACCTTACCAACTTGAACAATGTCTTAATAGTTGTTAATACCTCTCTTCCACGGCATGTCTTTTGAGAATGGGTATAGTCACCATGAACACACAGCAGAACATCCAGTTCAACTGGGGAGTTAATTATATTGAAGATACTTCCTGGAATAGACTCCTATTTCAGGTGTGCCAGCACTGGGTAATAATGTTGAAACCTACAAAAAGCAAGTCTTGCACCTACAGAAACCTATAGAAGTAGCCCTGTAAATTTAAGTGTTAATGTTAATTAATGTTAATTAATGTTAAGACTGTTACTGTCCAGTTTAATAGGAAAACCGATTTTGGTTTTAAACATATTTTTAAAAATCAGGATAACAAACTTAAACTCAAGCATGCAGCTAACACAGTCAGTCAGTTTTTAATATATTTTCCATGTTGTAAACTCCTCAAGCACCAAAATGCATACAAAATATCAATTTCAGTCAGATGTAAAGCAGCTTCAAACTTGACTTTCACTTTCAGGTAAAGCTGTTAGAATATATTTTCAGGCACTCGAGGGAGAGTAAGCATTGATCCAGGACAATCTAAGTGTGTAGACTGTTATTAACTTATGTTATTAATATTTAGACATAGCAGTTGTATGCATTCATTGTATTTACAAACTGTAATCCCTTACTTCATACACATGTGGGCAGTGTGTGCACATCTGATGAAGAAACAGACAGAAAACATTGTAATATGTGAGTCCATGTGAGTACACACACACACACACACACACACAAACACATATATTTATACATATATTACATATATGTACATATTTAGTTTGTTCATTTTTGTTACAATAACTGTATTAATATTAGTGCTTTGTGAAGCATTAATATTTTGGTTTGCTGTGCAGAAATTACAACAGACTGATCAAACCATGGATATGTATTCCTCTGAGCCACAGGATAACTCAGAGAAACCCAAAGATTAGCTACATCTACTGATGTCAGACTCTTCTGCCTCAAAAAGTGCTGTGTTTCAACCCACAGCTTCAATCCAAAGAATGTTCGGTGCACTGACTATTTTGGACATCCATATCATCTGATAGAGCCCTTGTAAAAACTTTCATTAGACCTTGTCTAAATCCCTCATTCACTTTTAGACCCATGCAAAAGTACAGCAGTGGGTTCACACAGCTGTTAAAGTAGGCAATGCCCATTGCTAAAGGGTACAAGATTTTTAACGGTGCAATTTTATTGTCCACCATCTTCACCATTAGAAGGCAGTGGTAAGGTGCCCAACACAGGAAGAAGGCAATGACCAAACATACTAGTATGCGCAGAGGGCGGGACTTCCCTAACAGGCGGGTGCGTCGGATTCCCACACCAGCCAAGGTGTAACAGACCAGAATGATTGCGAAGGGAAATATGAAGCCGCACAGGAAGCGGATGGAGTAGAGAGCAACTTTGGTGCTGTTGTACCCCTCTGCCTTCTCAATCGAGTCCACAGAACATTTAGTTAAGTTGTTGTTGTCCATGTAAGTTTGTCGATGGATGAAGTAGGGAATGCTGAAGAGGATCGCTGAGATCCAGACGCAGACTGCCACCACCCTCGCTGCCCACAGGGTGCGTCGGCGCCTTGTGAAGACCGGCCACCAGATGCAGACCATTCGATCCACACTGATCACAGCCAGCAGGAAGACAGAGCAGAACATGTTGGCATATTTGAAGAAGCCGTTGAACTTGCAGAGGAAGAGGCCAAAAGGCCAGTGGTCTGATAAGAACAGCCGAGTGAGGGAGAAGATTCGCGTGAAGCAGAAGATGAGGTCTGCTATCGCCAGATTCACCAACCACACATTGGTGACTGTCAACTGTTTGAGGTAGAAGAAAAAAATACAATGGAAAAGAGATCAGAGGAAGAAAAACAGAAGCTAGCATTTACGTGATGCAAATAACCAGATTGGCATGTCACCTATGGGGATTATTTATGTTAAAAGCTGTGGATTAAAAACACATAAACAGATAATATCATTTCATGGGCTTAGCTATTCATGGGAACACAAACTTAGCATGTCATTCCTGAAAAAGAAACATAAGAAGATGTCACAATTAGGAGTTCAGTAAACTGCCATTCTCTCAGCCTCCATGTGGGGATTTTTGTTCCCTTTTAAAACATCCAAAAACACCATCCATTAGTACTTCTGTTTACCAATTTAAAATGACAACCACTTAAAAGGTGATGACAGCCTCCCAGTAGGCAGAGATGTGAGACCGATACTGACTGATAATGGCCATTCAATGGACTGAGAGCAATTAAAATAGCTCTCTCTCTCATGCTATCCTATCTCCCTCTCCTCTCTTTACTCTTCTTTCCCCTCATCCTCAAACCAGTCATGATTGTTGTGTCCAGACATTTCATTCTCAGGGTTTTCTCTTTATTATTGTACAGTCTTTACCCTGTAATATAAAGTAGTGTTTCCTAACCACTGTGCAGCGGCACATAGGGGTGCCATGAGAAATGATCAGGTGTGCCGTGGAGGATTATCTGGTTCCATTTGATTATTACTCTAAGCAATTGGCGTGAGTAATGGGCAGAAAAATTACATTCTCTTCCACTAAAGGGGAAGTACAACTACCTGCTGTAATTAAATGGGTTGCCAACTGCCAGTAAAACAGAAGAAGATGAAGAAGAAATTACTTAATAGTCATGCTGTGAGATGACACAGCGCGTAATAGCAATAGATACATATTTGAAAAGAAAAAGTAGTCAATCTGACCTGCTTCCTGGAGAAAATTCCCAACCAGATGAAGGCCCTAGCATGAGTAGTGGTCTGAAGAAAGCAATAAAGGTATACTGGGGACAAACTGAGCCGATTCCACTATGCCTGGTGCACGCGTAAAAACTATCAATATGCTTTTAATGACATTTTTGTTTGGTGGTGTGTCGTGCTATTTTTCTAATGTGAAATATGTGCCGTGGCTCCAAAAGTTTGGGAAACACTGTAACCAGCAGAAAACTGTAACCAGCATACTAGGTGCTTTATAATATAAAGCACCTAGTATGCTGGTTACAGTTTTTCTGCACACTTTAACAGGTCTGTGGCTGTCACCTTTACCTTACTGAAGGTCACAGTTTCTTATTACTGAGTATATTGTCTTTGCTGAAGCTGCTTTGTGGGGATTGTAATCTATGGTGCAGAATAAATATGATTGTTTTTAGTGAGCTTTAGTTAAACAGATTACTAACAAAGATTTTTAGATTTTTTTTCAAAATCGCTGAATTTTCACATTTACAGTTCAAATACTAAGAAGAGACGAGCGGTGAGGCAGCAGCCCGCTGAGCCTCACCGTGGATTACGCAATGACTATGCTAACGGTGCTGGCATGCTATGCAGTGAGACCGTATTGCTGTCCCTCTGCATGTCGCTAATAAAATGTCGAACACTTTGACTGTATGAACTAAATTTCCATATTTTAGCTGGTGTATATATATATATATTTTTTTATTATCAACAACTGTGTATTCTTGTGCTGAGCGATCATAAAACTGCACTAGGTGAGGCACGCAGTTCTCCTGCCTCATGGCAGGGGGCGCTGGTGATCCCAGGGATTCTTATTACGACTCCTTGGCTGCAGAATAATAGAATTAGTGACACTGTCACTAATTCTATTATTCTGCAGCTGTCACTGTGACAGCAGTAAACAGTTAGCAAGTGAAGTGCAGCCATCCAGTTATTTTTTCCTGTTGCTTGGCCTTATTTTCAAAATGGAAGATTACATATCTGAACTGAAAGAATTTTCTAAACTGGACTTTCAATCGAAGCAGGACTTCATTTATAAGTAAAGGTATGACGATAACGTTTTTTTAAGTTAGTTTTTTCTATGCTAGTTTGTATATGTAAAGAATGCTGAAATGAAATTTTAAACAAAACACGTTAACTGTTGCCAATGAAATGGTGAATAAGCTACTCTGTAGGGTTCATATGTTTGTAAATCTGACTGTGATGACGTCAGTGCCTCACCAGCCATGAACCTCACCGCACGTCACTGTTGGA
>VUQR01013131.1:30653-55345 GCA_015108515.1 Hemichromis elongatus | reverse complement strand
CTCCATCGGTCATCCATCGCTCCCACGCCGCTCGCAGCCTTACTTTGAACGGCCGTTTCACAACAATGTCCAGCAGTTGGAATTCCTTTGTCAGGCCTCCCGGAATGACAGCAAGCTCAGAGTTTATTTGCTTCACTTGTTTTTTCACATCGGCTGTGAGATGGGCACGCATACAGTCACAGATCAACAGCGATGGTGATGCGTGGAAAAAACCACCTGGTCAAGTTATATACACCTCCCTCAGCCACTCTTTCATCATTTCCTCATCCATCCAGCCCTTTTCATTTGCCTTAATGATGACTCCTGCTGGAAACTTCTCTTTAGGCAAAGTCTTTCTCTTAAAAATCACAATAGACGGCAGTTTCTGTCCATTAGCGTGGCAGCCAAGCACAACGGTAAAAGAAGACTTTTCGTGCCCCGTTGTGCGTATCGCTACCGTGCTTGTCCCCTTCTTCTCCACAGTGTGACTCACCGGGATGTCGAAAGTGAGCGGCACCTCGTCCATGTTAGTGATGTGGCTGGGCTGGATGTGTTTGTCGGCATTGTGTTTGCTACAGTAGGAGCGGAAGATGGCCAGCTTTACATTATAATCCGCTGGAAGTTGCTGCACTACCGTAGTCCTGGTCCGGGTGGAAAAATGGCACCGTTTCATGAAACTTTGTTAAAACAACGATGTTCTGCATAACGCACATACCTGTTCTTTTATATACAATCTACATCCCCTTTAGCGTTCTCATGGGGTCCTCTACTACGTCCTCCTTACAACAACAACACACACAGGGCGCACTGCACCATAGGGCGCGTCGCACTTTTTGAAGAAAATCTAAGACTTTTATGTGCGCCTTATAGCCGTGAAAATACGGTAACCCTCTGGTCTGACAAAGCCCGTTCCTGTCTCTGTTATCATAACTTTCCTAGCTAGTTAGACATGCTTGCTCATTTTTATGTATGGCAACATACAGAATATAAACATTTTTAAAAAGCCTTTGTTTCGTCATATTTATGTCTTTATAACCCGTATATCCGTTAATGAGTAAGATAGACTAAGCTGGTATCCATTTCATAGGCGCAAACAGTTATAAAACTGCAGCGCTCAGCCGTTGGTAGTGTTGGCAGCATCCTGTTTGTATGTTTGTTTAGTTTTCTATTATCATTTACAGGAATGTACATAGCTTTTATTTGCTTTTCTAAATATATGTGCTGATGGTAAAATGTGAATTTGTGTATTTGCATACAGAGAAAACCGCGAGTGGTACCTAATCCAGTCCCCACGTCTCCCACCAGCAGTACCCCAGAGCCTGACACCAGCACTGTGCCCCTGGACAATGCTACCATCCCCAATTCTGCACTACAGGCTCCTACAGGTACACAGCATCCACAGGCCTACACATAATGCGCATTGCTTTTTGGGGTTTTTTTGCATTGCCTTTTTCATTCCATGTCAGTTAAGGTCATATACCTGTTGTCTTTTAGTTTGTGTGTACCTAAACAAGTACGGCAAGATGGGACCCCATTTAGACCAGCGGCGTATCCAACAGCTGCCAGACCACTTTGGGCCAGGCCGAGCCTCGTCGGTGCTTCAGCAGTGTGTCCAGGCTTGTGTGGATTCTGCTCACAACCAGGGCACAGTCTTCTCCTGCCTCAAATCTGGACAAGGAGGAGAAGTCATTTCAGGTGTGCACTGGTCTCATTTGAAAGCAAATTTGCTTCAAATTCACCTTCTCTTCTGTTTGATTCAGTGCTTATGAATTTATTATGGCAGTGCTCACTTATCAAGAACCAACAAAGTAAAAAAAAAACACTTGGCCGATTCTACTTTTGTTGTTTGAGTTTTGTTACACAGATTGTGTGGGTCGGATTTTGTTTATTCATGAAAGCTCACTCACATCTGTAACACAGCCTGTTTATTAAATCACACTTAACTGAAGCAGCTAAAATAATATCCATCCTGTCTTTTCCAGCCTTTTTTGACCAGCAGCAGCGCACCTTGACCCTGCCAACTGTCAGCAGTGTCACCTATGTCCTCCGCTTCCTGGAAAAACTTTGCCACAACCTGCACTGTGATCCTTTGTTTGGCAGCCAGCCTGTAGCCAGAGGCGGTCTTCACTACGACAGTCACACGTACACTACAGGTCAGGGTCGCTGTTTGCCCACTGTGTGTTCACGTTTGCAGTGTTAATTTATTTTAACATAGCTATTAGAACCATCCTCTTATATTGAGAGGCACCAGTATCAAAGACGAGATGAGAGGAAACACAGACTGTTATCTGGCTGTATTGTGAAAAGCAAGTAATTTGTTGAAATTGCATAGACGGGGGTAGTGAAGAGAACTAGGGTTGGGCAATGTGGACCAAAATATGCTCATTTGTTCATTTTTTTTAATGTAAAACACGAATTCAGCATACTTGTTAGAGATCTAAAACATCTTTGCTCCGATACACTGACTTGCATCTTTGTCACATCCAGCTTCTTGATTTTTAGTTAACATGGCACAATAGCCTACAGCTGTTCTTCAACCCATGTTTGCTCATTTTAGAGAGGAGAGGTTTTGGGGACAGTCTGACAGCGGGCCCAGTACGAAGCACAAAGCGGTTCCTTCAGGACTTCAGCAATCCTCTGTCTCCGAAACTGCCAAAAATCCCACGGCACTCCACTGATGGTATGCTGTTTTATTCATTCTTAATCCGTCTGTAATATTAGTAGTCAGGTGACATATGTATTGGTAGATGATTAAATGGCATTTAAAAAAAATAACTGATCAGCTCAGTACTGGGCTGGCATTGGCTGATCACCAGATCATGAGGCTTTCTGTGTGGCTGCTTAAAAAAGGGGATTGGTGCTCCCCCTTGTGTCAGTTTTTCTCCCCGTTTTAACTAAATGCTTAAATGGTGAAATGTGCCAATGTTGAAGGTAATGCTACCTGAAAGAAAACTGTGACATAAATTCCTAGTTTACAATGTTGTACAGATAGATGTGTCTTTATAAGGCATACGCGTGTTTGCAGTGTACACCGTGTTTTAACTGATGTAAAGTTGATCATTAAATAATGACCACCACACTGCATACTGTAGGTACCAAGCGTGCATAATGTAACGTTATTGTCCATCTATTTGCTCTTTAGGAGGCTCATGCTAATTTGCTCCATACATTTATTCTTGAATTTGAACTATACCAGGCCTTAGTGGATCAACTCCAGAGCTGGACTATCTCAAGATGAGCCCTTGTAGCTGGTCTCCCTTTAAGTCAACTTTCTTCTGAAAGTTGGATGCTAGTCACAAATTAAAGGTTTGAATAGCAGATGGACGGAGATGCGTGATATTAAGATCTCTTCTCTTTGACATCACGAAGATCAAAGAGTGGGACAAACTCTGAAACAGTCTGTGCGAACTACAGTTGTGTATTAAAAGAGGGAGCTTTTTCAGAGGACAGCCTAACCGCATCCATAGGAAGAGGCGAAGTAGCAGCCAAGTGCCGCAGGAACGCTTTTCAAATGCTTTTGATTTATTGATCATCAGCAGGACGGCAGAAGTTTTGGCAGTTTGTTTCCATGGAACATTCAGGTGTGTGTTAAAAAAGCCTGCTTTTTCACATCACTGCGTGTATGTTGTGCCTCTGGTAAATTTCTCTTTTGTAAAATGCCTTTAATCATATTTTTCTTTGTCCTTTGTTTGTGTGCAAAAATAACTGGAAATATGCTGACATCAAAGGATTCCACTCATTTAGTATCAGAGGCTATTCAAAGTGGAATCCGGCATCATATTTCTGTCAAACATTTTAATTGTAATAACTGAGTCCTCTGACCTGTCTAGTAAAGATTTCTGTAATCATTTAAAAGGAGGTAGTTAAACAGAGCTCAAGAGCGAATGCTATTAAATTCTGGGGCAGGAGGTTAATCATTTAATCATCTTTCCATTTCCTTAAATTTTAATTAAGTTAATGTAATATTGGAAGATATATGTGTAAAAGGGGTAATATCCATAGCGTCACAAAGACGCCATAACCCTGTTAAATCACCATGGTGTTCTCTGAGGGGTTCAGCAAAATCGCTGTGAAGTTCAGTGTATCTGACCAATAAGCTGTCAGTTGGGCCTCTTCTTTGTTACTCGTTATCTTTTTTTTTTTTTCTTTTTTTTTTTAAACTACATTTGATGTTTAGCTGTGGGCCCGCTTTGTTATTTTGCTTTTTTTTGTGTGTATTGTGTTTTTTGTTGGTATTAGTATAATTGTGTTCTTTGTTCCCAGGTGAGTCCTTCATGGAGAACAGTGTTGCCACATCAGAGCACTTAAAGAAGAGCCCCCTTTCCCAAAACTCTACAGGACTGACTCCTGGCCCGAGGTCTTCCTCCAAACTGCTGCATCATAACAACTCTACAGGTAGGAACATTGTATCTATCAAAAATCTTCCTTCATTTAAAACTCCACAAATCTGTAAGTGTGAATGTATTATTTCTGCAAATGCTTAATATAGTGAGATGGAATCCAGTAAGTTTGTTTTTAACTGAGGTTATTCGCTAAATTTAAGCGTGGTGCTGTCAGAGGATGCCTCCCTACTAGATATTCCTCTGTCAAGTGTAAGTGGCATTATTGCAAAGGGGAAATGTTTAGGAATGGCCTCGGAGTGGCAGCACAAGTAAAGGTATCAAGCAGGATCACTGAGAGCTTAGGAGCAATGGGTGTAATAGTCAATCTGCTGAGTCAGTTATATACAGTTCCAGACCTCCTCTATCATTAATGTCAGCACAAAAAGTGCGCAGGGAGCACTGTAAGTTTTTCCATATATGTAAAATTTTCTTTGCTTTATGTTTACTTACACAAACATGAATGTCTTCAGAGCAGTAGAAATATGCCACAGTTCTAGTAACACTTGTTAGAACTACCCCGTTTTTGTGTCTGCATTACAGGAAGTGAAGTCCATTGTAGTTTTTTTGAACTCTGATGTTGTAGTTGTTTGTTTTTTAAAGCATACATTGCCAAATGACAGATGACTCGTGTTATGCCAAGGCGTCCATTGTCTGTCTGTCAATTCACAAGAATCAGCATTCGTCCCGCAGTATCAGTCAAACTTGCACACAATGATCGGTAATAGTCTTCATCAAAACTGTGCTAAAGTCTAGGTCATATTTGTAATTCTCGGTGGACTTTAATTTTCACTAGTTTGTGCAATACAGCCAAAGAGTGACAAGAAAAGTTGACACTTGTTACAATAACCTGAGAGTTACGATGGACTGGATGAGCGAGAATATCATTGATGCAGCATTGGGTGCAATTACTTCACTGCCATGTAATTAGTAGCTCTTAACATTTGTCTAAAAAAATAACAATCAGTGAATCCAAACACACACCAGTAAATGGAGTGGTATTTATACAGCAGCTTTTTGCTCTTAATAAGCACTTGCGCTGCTCTTACACTACAAGCTACAGTATGGCATAGGTCCATTCAAGAGGTCATGAGAAGAGTTTGGTCAGAAACTGCCTCTTCAGTGGCTAAATTGCTATTTTGCCAGATATCAGTAGAGCATTTTCTTACCCTCTGTGCCACTCATCCCACTTTTGTTTCACTGGAAATACCCAATTCAAATGTTAATAGCAGTTTGAAGACTCTGACACTAACAGAAAGACAGGATACAGAGCTGGAGGTGGCAGAATTGAAGATGCTAAGGTTTTTTATTGGGAGTTAAAATGGAGTACATCAGAGGGGAAGCTCAGGTTGAGCAGTAAGGAGATAAGAGACTCAAGAATGAGATATTTTGGAGATGAGCAGAGGAGGGATAGTTGATATAAAGGACAAAGGATGCTGAATTTGAAGCTGCCAGGCAGGAGGACCTCAGAGAAGATTCATGGCTATAGTGAAGGAGGATATACAGGGTTGGTGTGACAGAGGAGGATAAAAGGGATAAGGTGATACGGAGGCAGATGATCCGCTGTGGCGATCTCTAAAGGGATCAGCTGAAAGAAGAAATGGTGGAATTTGAGTCTTATCTTTTAGTAGGTGAATGGTAGACAAGGAATTCTCTTTGCAGGAAAAGTGTGTAGTTGACAGTTGTCTTGACACTCGATTAACTGCGGTTTGCCTGAGCAGCCTGTGTGTTTGAGATAAAATCATACCCTTGCAGTGGTAGCCCAAAAACACATTGAAATTTATAATCACGTGAATGCATAAAGCCTAATAGAGTTTTTTCAAAAAAGATTACATTAAATTTTCATAATCCATCATTTCAGCTCAATTGTCAGAATAAGATGTTGAGCTTGTGCGAAAGCCACTGCACTGGAACAATGATAAACATGTCTTTTTTTATATATATATATATATATTTATGCTTTTTATTGCAGACTAATACGTGTGGATGAAGCACTCAATGAACTGTCTTATAAATCTGTATTTACGCATTTGCTCCCAGGCTCAGGCACTTTCCGTGAGAGCCCCAGGCCCAGCGGTCAGGATCCCAACCTGTGGACAGTAGATGAAGTCATGCAGTATATCAGGGATATCGACCCAGTTCTGGCCCCACATGCTGACCTTTTTAGAAAACACGTACGTATCCATTCATTCATGTGAATAAATGTTTAATGAACTTTTCACATGTAAATAGGAGTTTTATTCATCACTGTTGAGCAGCTGGTTAAAGAAGAAAAACGTGAAAAGGTTTATTTTCCCCCTCATTCCTCTGCTACAGGAAATTGATGGGAAAGCCCTTCTGTTGCTGCGTAGCGACATGATGATGAAATACATGGGTTTGAAGCTCGGCCCTGCCCTCAAACTCACCTTCCACATCGACAAACTTAAACGGGCTTGACGACATGAGTCAACCAGACGCAGCCTTCTGAAGGACTTAACTGTATCTCCACCTCCCTGTTCTAGGTTCAGTATATCATGCACTTCATAATGGACATATGCTGACAATTTACATGTAGCAACTTCCACTGTACACCATCCAGTATACACACCCTTGTTCTGACCTCATTCGGTCAGGGATGTTTTATTTTGTGTAGCACAATCCAGCCCTAAGGCAGCATGGGATATGTAGGATCAGCCACTCGTCTGTCATCCGTTTTGCATTTCAGAATCATACGTGGCCATTTTAACTGTAAAAGGCCTTTTGGCCTGCTTTTATTATGTTACATTTATCTGTACATTTCATATTTTGTACTTCATGAATACAGTATATGGACTTTTTCAGTGTTTTGTGTTGGAATACGCTAAAAAAAAAAAAGACGACCCTAAAGGAAGAAAAGAACTGCTACATCCCAATAGTTGGGATTTTTTTCGATCAGTCTCTGTTTGAGGCATAATTTTTTTCAACTACAACAGTAATAATTATGATTAGAAAAATGTGTTTTATAAAACTCTATTCTGAGAAAAAATTGCCATCAAGATGGGTTTTTTCTCTTATTCTGGATGTTGTTTACAATGCCTTGTCTTGTCTTTGTTATTTGTACTTTTTTAATTTTTTTATACTATATTATTAGAGTTCCTACATGGAGAGCCCTATCATGCTTAACATTGTTCAATAAATATATAATAATTCAAGTGTCTTTTTTCTTATTGTTTTTTTTTGTCACAATTTCCAGTATATCCTGCTGTTAGACACAGTTTTAAAAATTAACAGGACGTGCAACATTTTAAGAGCTGAAACTTGAAAATCGTTAACAAGAATAGATAAACTATTAATTTTTATGTATTTTGATGATCACATTTAATTTTTTGAGAGCCCACCAGCAGAGGGCAGCATATAGCTGTCAGCTGTTTTATAGTCATGTCCTTACGTCTCTCCTCGGGACACTGCCATGCACTACCATGGGTGGGCATATCTCCATCTGTTAGACAGCGTGATAATATCAGTGATATTTTTATACCACGTAAGGCCTATTTCACATGGCTGCCTCTGTTATATGGTCATGTTTCTTCTTTGTTAGCACCATATGCTTTTGTACATGTTATTTTATTAATCCTCCAATATTAAAAAATGTCTTATGACATAGACTCAGTTTTTTTTTAAGCAGATAATCTGTGCACAAATATATTCATGTCTGCAGGGGGAAAAAAAGGTGAAGATTAAAGATTAAAAACCATAAGTTTAAACTCCTGCGATAAAAAGATCCTTAATTTAGTGCAACTTCAAAAATAACACGGAAACTTAATAGATAAAAAAAATGTGACATTTTAAAGGAAGACTTATAATTGTTTAAAAGAGATTAGAAGATCCTTGGCAAATCGAGTTCCTCGGGCGGGTTGTTCCCAAAACTGAGGAGCTCTAACTGCAGTTTCTTTGTTGCCTTTGTGGTGAAGTGGGAACAGTTTCCTGCCTGAAGATGTCAGGCCTCTCACTAGCAGTAAACAGACAGTAATTCTAAAACAAATGGGCGGTTCAACCAACAGCGGTTCAACTTGCTGCTGCAGTTTGAGCAATTTAATGTCTAAGCTGTTTTTTTTTTTTCTGATTGATTACCTGATAAAGGAACATTGCAGCAATCTGGTCATGAAGAAATAAAAGGTTGAATGGCCGTTTGCGTGTTGCCAAATATCACTATGATATCTGTACCTTCTCCCTTAATTTGAAAAGATTTACTTACAAGGACATGATGTGTCCTGGTTCACTGAAATGTCATTATCAGTGCTTGTGCAAGGCAGGCTTCAGGTTTCCACATAACGATTGCACAAATTTCCTTCAATGCTTGTAGGTACACACCTTAAACTTGGATTGTTTGGGTCGACACAGAGAGATCAGTAATATTCAGAAGAATAATTTTAAATTGTGGCAAACTCTGAACAAACATTCCTGCGGAAAATAGCTGTTTTGATATTTTTAGACAAGAAAACATCTGATTCTTTTTGATATATCACTTTTGGATTAACGCGTTCTGCTTTAACACCACAAAAATAGCTTTGCAAACTTTTACTGAACAAAAATGTTAGCAGATGTCAGTCTGTGGAAGAATTAACAGCCTTGTAAATGTACCAGCATTTATAGCGCACTGCACTCTACAAGGTACACACTTTTTCTGCCTGACAGCCACAACCAGTTTGAATTCACCAATTAACCAAATACATGTAAACATATATGCGTTTGGGGGGGAAGTCAGGGCACCTGGAGGAAACCCCCAAAAGCATGAGAACTTCAAAGAAAGACCCCAGCTGGGCTCAAACCAGGAATCTCCTTGCTGTGAGTCAACAATACTAACCTCTGCACCATCCTGCTGCCTTGTCTGCTGTAGCAAGATTCTTTGCATAATATTCCACCAAATTCCAACATGAGCTGAAAATTTTTTACTCTTCCACGCAAAACTCCCTTCTGTTGCAAGATGTTTTGGTTTTTTTTCTTTCTTTCTTATATGCGTTGTATGTTTTGGATTTCCCAACAATCAGTTGGATTGAAATCTGGGCTTTAATTAAGTCATTCTGTAAGCCTCCGTTTCTTCTTTTTTGAACCACTCTTGTAGATTTGTCAGTGTATTAAGGACCGTTATCTTGTTGTAAGGTCCACTTCCAACTTAAACTTTGGGACAGATGGCCTCACTCTTTGATATGATGCAAATTTCATAGTTGACTCAATGACTGCAAGCTGCCGAGTATTAGAGACTGTGGAGTAAACCAAAATCATCTTTTCAATCACCACGTTTCACAGTTGGCATGAGGAGCTTCTTCCAAAGAAGCTGTCTTTGGTCATTGCCAAACATGTCCTTTACTGTGGCCAAACAGCTAAATCTTTTGATTAGACTGTCCAGAGCACATTATTCCAATAGGCCTGGTTTTTGCCAGTATGTTCACTGGCAAACCATGGCTTTGTTATACGGTTCTTTTTGGAAAGAAAAGGTTTTTTTTCTCCTTTTAGTTTGCCTTCCATGCTGCCCAAATGTTTGCATGTATTTATGATAGTACATGCATGGAGTTCTACAGTTGCAAATGAAGATCTTGTAGCTGGGTTCTTGTAAACTTCTTTTAATATCAAATTCTCTGGCAGTTATTTGAAATCTATTTGGAGAAGACGTTCGTTTCAGAGAAATTACTTATTTCACAAAAATGTGGAGATTTTTTCAAATCCCTTACCAGAGTTACACACATCCACGACCATTTTTTCTAAAGGCCCCAGAGAGCTCTTTAGATCTTGGCATGACAGTGCACCCTTCAATAGCTGAGAAAACACCAGACGCTCCATGTCAAAGAGTTTAAATAAGATGGCTTCCACCTGTCGACCCCAAAGGAGGATATAGTCATTGGGAGTGAATGTGGACGATTCACTTCACGATTTATCTATAATTTGTGTACTTAATTTTTGTTTGTGAGATTTTTCTTTAATGTTTTTTTTTTTTTTTTTGCAGTCACAACTGTGTGCTGAAAAGGGTGTTGCACATATTTTATTTTGTCCTGTGACTGCAAATCATTCTGCACAATTTAAGTCAAACATCAGTAACATTAACCAAAACATATATTTTTTTAGTGAAAGGTGACCTTAAAGACCATCAATCTATCCATCCATCCATGTTTTTCCCAACCTATTGTTCATTCTGTTTCTGGTAATTTTGCTGTCACTGTTCCTGTCAGACTGACTGTATTAATAGGCACGTGGGCACAAAATTACTTCTACCGAAGCAACACAGCACAACACAGAAAAGTCTAACCACATCCTGCCAGTAAAGACGAGCAAGCAAATCACATAAGACTAAAAACAGTGACCAAACCCACCCCGGTAAGTGACATGGAGAAGGATAAAATAGATTTCCATGTTCATGCAAGCATATGACACACGGAGTCTGTGTTGTTTGTGTGTTATGCTCGGGCACATGTGACAGGCTCAGAGCTTGTGGCTGCTGCTTGTGCTTGTTGGTGTGCTATACTAGCCAATATGTTGTGCGTGAAGCCAGAGCTATTTATAGAAATAACAGCTCCGTGTGCTGCATGTTGTGTTTATGAAGGCTGTGAAGTCAGTTTTCACTTTACTTCTTAACACTTGTGTGGGATTTTTTTTTTTTCAGGTGCCGTTGTTGTTTTTCTTTTAGGGCAGCAGGCCTTAAATATGATAGTGAATAACCAACATCAGTGGCTGCCTCTTCGGTATGACTTAGAGTGGTATTTGGGGAAACCCTGCAGTTGATGTTTACCAATAATGCTGTGCTGAGCTCCTCAGTACTCTACTGTCATTGCTAACAGTCATACGCCATTGAGCAGTGCGAGAGTTTCGGTATGCATAAAAGGAAGTTTTGTGGGCTTGCACATCAGTCATAACTGTGAGAACAAAAAAAAAAACGTTTTCTCAGATTTTTCCTTTGAGTGTCACGTTATGGCATAGATACACCAAATTTTCTGTCATACAAGTTTGGCATGCTGCTCTTTGCAACAAAGTGTGGGCACAGCTGGAGAGAAACAAAACAAAAAATAAGGTGCTCAGTCCACCACCTTCTTTTCAGCTGATAGAAGAATTCCCAGCATGCATTTGGGCAGTCAGTTGAGGGGCTTTCAGTGAGTGTGAGGGTCCTGCTGTGCCTTCAGAGCCCTGAGACCTCAGTTCTAGAAGAATTTACTTGTATTTCTTTGATTCCTTTAACCCCTGGATTGTAATGCAGTATAACACCTCAGTTCCACGCAACAATGTGCAAATTTTGCAATATTAGACACTTCCATGTTTGACAGGTCGGTCTTACAACAACATTTCTTGTGGATTATGTAACAAGTTTATAATGGATTGAGAAGAAAATGGGTTCACACCTCAGACTCAAAGGAAATATATTTTAAATACAAAATATATTCTCTTTTATTTACTGCCATCCATGTCTATGTACAGGCGGGGTTGGTGGTGGCTTCAAGGTCGCTGACTTTCTTGTGTGATAATACACCCTGAACCCTTTGATGGTGAAGATCCAAAGGCAAAATCTGTTTATCACCTTACTGATGAGCGCACAGAAAGCACGGATCACACGTAAACACACAAGAATGCAGAACAGCATCGATACGGCAGTCACCTAGGTGAAAATTCTGTGTAATTAACAGTTTATCAGAGGATTTCCCTCAGCAGGATAACACATGAATGGCTGGACAACAACTGTTCTGTTGTAGTAATTCCACCCACAGCCTATGGCTTGTTACTCGGCCTTTGGTAGCATGTGCATGCCACTGTCAACAGATTAGCACACAGGCTTAAAGCCCTGTTCACAAAGACACTGTGTACAGAACTAGACTGCTTCCCTCTCATTCACTCATTCTATCCTATGAGTCTGTAATCATCCTCGGCTGGCCCAAATAATTTCCCAGTTGACGGGTCAAATAAAATTGCAAGTACAGGAGGTGAACAAAACATTGCCACTATATAACCCACTGATGAAGCTTCATAAATAAATAGCACCTTACGTTCTTGTTATTAGAGCGGTACAATATACACAACAGTCCCATAAAGGGTTTGTTTCAGAGGAAACTGCATAAGTGTCCCTGCGCTCTTTCAGCGCCTTCTAAATGTTAGTACTTCTTAGTCACATTAACCTTCAAAACAAGAGTTTGAAGCGTATAGCAGACAATGTATGTGAAATTAAAATTCCTAATTTCTAATCTGAGCAGTTACAAGACAAAGAACAACAACAAAACATGAACAATGATGGAGTGCACAAAATGTTTTCACATTCTGCTTTGCTTTCTTTCAATATAACTTTCTTACAATATTGTGAAATAGCAACTCTGCTCGGTTTGGGTCAACTGTGTAAATCACACAACCCCTAAATATTTACCACCTTTAGACATTGTTGGGACACCTTGATGTGTTTGAGTCGGCTTGGCTGAGAAGTGTCAGCTGCGCGCAGGAAAATAAATTATTTACACCCCCTCCTTTGACTTCAAAGGGCTGGCAAGCCATTCAACCCCAGATTTGGGGAGGTGGGGGTCGGAGGAGGAGTTGCTAGTCACTAGGCAACATCTGTCTCACCTGCCCCAACATGCCAGAATTAGATATTTACCTCTGAGGGATGTATGCACAAGGTACAAAGGTATATATAGATGGCAAATTAACACCTAATTTATTGACTCCTACAGGGAGGGGGTCCGATGGCTCTTTTTCTGAAGCATGGTTTGAATTTACTTTTTCGCTTACAAAGACAGGTCACTGCAAATTATACACTTTGGCTTTCGCAGCCAGCGCATCTCAACTCAATTAAATGCCTATGAGAGATGCTGGACTGACATGTTAGAAGCAGCTCTTCAACATCATCAAAATTACAAATAGGAATGTATTACACCAGTGAAGTTTCAGAGACTTGTACGATCAGTGTCACATAGTGAATTAACGCCTTACTAAGACAATTTATGTCGCTTTTTTTGCTTAAATGTATTACCCATCTGTTCTTTTAAAAGCTTTGTAAGTATGAGTCATGTAGAAAGCTGACTGGCTAGACTGTTGTGTCCAGAAAACACAGTGTGACAAAACTGATTTTCCTCCTCACATGGAAAATGGTTTTGTTGCTTCTTTATTGTGCAACCGCTAGCAGCTATCCAGAGACGGCCTTTTGCGTTGCAGTATCTATGATATTCTGGCTATACCAAGGGAAGTACAGGGAAGTACAGTGCACAATGAGACTTCATGTCAAGTGGCGACACAAGGTGACCATTCAGCTAGAAAATCAGGAACTTTGGCTTGAGCAACATGGCCACTGTATGAAACCTGCCCTAAGGGAGCCGTTGTTTATTTACCCTCTGCCAGCACACAGACACAAGGTTAACACAAAGCATGCCAAACACCACCAAACTCTCTCGTTGAAGCAGGCAAGTTCAAGCATGTGGCACCATCACACGGTATTCACAGAGAAGGAACCAGTCTTCTTAGTCATTATAAATAACTCGTCCTTTCATCTGGGAATCTCAAGTTAATATCCTGTTTTATTTCTCTCATTGTGCATTTCACCCATTTCCTTACATCTTTCACACTGATGGGAAAAATAGTAACTTGACTCGACTTTTTATTTCAACATTAAAGCTGAAGAGGAAAAATGCTTTGCCATTGCTTTTACATTTTATGAATGTTTCTCACTACCCCCATTTGTACAAGTACTCCAATGTAATCTAACAACACAGATGATGTTGTAAGGATCGCAATGGCCAGAGATGAGACATAAAACCTTTATCTTCACATGGCTCCACACTGATACGTAGGTAGCCCTGTTAGCCTGTTTGATCAGGCTGTGTGCGGATGACGTGCACATGCGTGCATGTGAAGACCTGGCCATGCGTGACAACAGCAAATGACCACCTATCCGTCACTGGCACTAGGGCCAAAGATTAACATGAGCTTAGGCTTGGCACCAGCTGGACCACAGCCTGGAAAGAGAAAACTAGACAGTACTTAATGCAGGCATGGAGATCTGATGAGAGGAACGTAAACTCTTTTGCATTTAGCATGCTTTTTGTGATGTGTGTGTCTTTTAATTGGAATCATAAAAGTTATGTGGGAAAATCCAGCTAAGAAATCCCCGAGAGCAAAAGCAAAAAAAACAAAAACAAATAAAAAAAAAAAAAAAATCCCTCCACCTAATTTCTAATTGTAAACTCAAGAGATCCTTACAATTTCTCTCTCTCTTCTTATCTTTTGTCTCTTTCAATTTGCCTGTCTGCACATCTCAGAATGTGGCTTTTGGTCTGTGACTTATATTGAGAAAACAGCAAGCCGCCACAGGAAGACTGTTGTGCTGAAGCAGTTGCTGTGGGTGGGCTGAAAACGAGAGAGCAAGAAAAACAGAAGTTAACAGTAAACGTCTCCGTGTGTCCCACCCTGCTTAGCCTGCGTCTAGACTGGCCTCCGTGAGGCAGGCGGCAGTCATAACAAGGGATTCAGAGAGCAAACAGGGCTGTTTTGCGTAGTTAGCCACTCGTCTATGGAGTTGCAATCAAGAAAAAAAAATAAAAATAAAACCTCTGCATTTAATTGGGGCTGAACAAGAAGCTCACGGTGCAACATACAATTATGAGATATAAGAGGAGACAGTTCTGAGTTCTGACAGTGTGCCAACATGCCCCATGTGCCACACACACCAGAAGACCATCTCACCAGATTGGCACTGGGCAAAAGGACCTGCAACCGTTACTAAGCACTGTGCCAAGGCTGTTGGCCTACTTATGAGCTGTTCTCATGTTAGTGTCACGCCAAAAAAATCTACACATACACACACGCACCCTTAAGCAAGTCTTTGTTATTTAAAACATGCCCTGCATTTAGGCCAAGATATTTCAGCTTGGACCATCCATTATAACCATGCTTCAAATTGAGCTTGTTGGCCTTTAACACAATTGGACAACTGAACAGAGGTGGCTGTTTGAAGAGCTGCACCGACTTCAAAATTGAGCAATCAGCTAACACTATTTTTGCAACCATGCACTCATTTCCCCCCCTTGTTACTGATGATGCCACTAAAGATGCCTTTGTTGACAATGTGAAGAGCTAACTGTGGTGATGACATTCCCAACATGACCTCAATCAAGCATTTTCATAGCCCGGAGGCACAAAACAATTCAACAAACTCAGACACCGCAGAGAATCTCTTTACCCTCATTTTTATAATGAATGCAATTATATTAGGAAAATTGTTTTACTCCTCCAACAGGCAGTGGCACCAACTAGAGAGGGGCTGCTTTGAATCTGTCATTTGTTTGGTTACTGTTTACAGTCAATTGTCAGTTTCTTTGACCACCCTCTATGAACGGCACCATTTCTGAATTACAGTTTATGCGCATAAAGTCAGTTAAAACACAAAGTAACTGCAGTACTCTACACACAGAATAGAAAGAATTGGGTTGGATTTAGTAATGTAAGCTAAATGCACACCACCCTATGACTGAATATGTTGTCATTATGTTGTCAAACACCTTTATTAATCTAATCTGTCATCGAAATTATTTGACTACACGCTAGGCAGCAGAAATTTGCAATTATCACCATATATCAGTGAAACTTAGTTTTAGCTATGAAAAGGTAAATTAAACTGTAAACCCAGGGGATCTGGGCTAGATGCCCACCTCAAACTGCACAAATATTGTATTTGTTGAAACCTTCCTTCTCAGATTTGAAAGAAAACTCAGGCTACGTCCACACTAGTCCGGCTAGATCAGAAAACGGAGCTTTCGTCTGAAAACGATCCGCGTCCACACTCTCGATTTGAGTCGTTTTTCACACAGTTGCACGTCCACATTAAAATGGCCAAATACGATGATGTTGCAGTACCGTGCATGCGTGAAACTTTAGACGAGACGACCTGCGTCATTTCCATGTGTTGCTTATTTACTTTCCGGCTCTTTAAAACGAGACACGAAATGGCGAGACAAAGCACCGAATGTGTCAAATAGAATGATAATGAGGTGTAGTTGTTGCTCAGTCACAAATGAGTACAAATTAATCTTCAACACGGCCACTAAAAACAACTGCTGTACGATGCCGTCTGACCATCTTGGTTAAAGTGGTCACATGACTGCATCATATGACTAACATACGTACATAAGTCTCCGTTTTAGCCGTCCACACTACGCCAAAACGCTGCGTTTACGAATGTATGCATTTTCGAGGGTGTTTCCAAAAACGCTCCGTTTTCCCTCCATCTCAGTGTGGACGGGAGGCCAAAACAGAGACAAAACGATGCGTTTTCAAATGAAAACGTATTAGTGTGGACGTAGCCTAAGGTTTCCCTTCACCCAAAGGTTAACCTAAGCACTGAGCTGCCTATGGGAAAAGCTATGCAGTGAATGGAAAAGCAGGCCACACATCTATCCAGGCCATTTTTATTGATCCTCAAAACCCCTTTCACAAAGACCATCCCACCCCCCATCTTGACCACAAAAAGGGGACAATATAAACAACCAATAAATAAGAATCTGCGTGATTAAGGCGGTTCTACATCTCCAATAGAACACAACAGTGTGGACATGTTGGAGTTATACAGCTTCATACAGTACAAGCAGTAGATTTTTCAGAACATCACATCTAAAAAGGCAGCACTTCATGAAAAGTGAACCATTTTAAAAGTCTGGATGAAACTCCCATTGTAATGAAACAACATTTTACTTTTGTAATTTTAAAAATAAAAATAAGAACCCATGCTCTTTTAGATGACATTGGCATCAGAGCTCATTTCAAGACTATGCCAAGTAGAGTTGGGAAAAAAAAAAACATAGTGGAAAACTTAAATTTGATTTTCTGCCCCCAACCTACGTTCAAAAAAGATTAAAACCACTTCGATCCCAAAATGGAGAAGCTGGTTGTTCTTTATATCAGTTTTCTCAGATAGGAATAAATAAATACACTTTTTAACTGGTAAACTGTCTTGGAGTCCAGACTTGGGAGGCTACATAGTGTCATAGCATTGTTCAGAGTGGCTTTTAAGAACTTCAGCATTTCTTTATTACATTCATGTCCAGGAAATGGGAGAAGTAGGAAGTGGGCCTCAAAGCCATCCACCCTCTGGCCACAAGTGCACAAGACGCATGCCCTGTGCATTCACTGTGAATACCCAGAGTTCTCCTTTGTGCACCGTGCACAGCGTTGTGGTATAGTCGTACGGAGAGGTGCTCACAAAATAAAAAGTGAGGAGATGAACGCTCTTCGTCTATTCTGAACAATTTTCACTCTTCTGTCTCCGTTTTTGCCCCCTTGCAAATAAGGTCCTCTCAGCAACTAACAGTGCTGGGCTGCTGTTTGCTGACAAAGTCTGAGATGAAATCAAATTCATTCTGGCCCAGGAAGAGTTCTGGCAGCTCCTGGACTCGGTCCAAGCCCAGCTCCATGACCAGTGAAGTCAGGACGTCTTCGTCGATCATATCCGCATCCATGCCATTTAAGGCTAGTGCCGGGCTAGCCATGTGCTGCATGTTAGCCAGCTGAGCTGGGTTCATGCGGTACTGGGCCGTGGGCCCCATGTGGTTCCCACCCATAGGACCCAGCGGGTGTCCATGGTACTGGGTGTTGAGTTTCTGCAGCTGCATGCTGGCCATTAGCTGTTGAGATGTTAATCCTCCATTCATGAACTGTTGTTGCTGTTGCTGCTGCATGTGCTGGGCCTGCTGTTGGTGCTGCTGCGGATGCATGTGGTGCTGCTGTTGTGGATGGTGTTGTTGCTGTTGGGGCTGGCCATTATACATCATATGACCAGAGGTCATTTGGTGGTGACCCATCTGGGCCCCGTTCAGCTGTCCATTCATGGGTCCCGCCACCATGCCCTGTCGCTGCCTCATGGCGGTCTCCATGTTGGCCTGAGTGCCACCATAGTGCATCATCTGGCCATTGGGCAGCACCCTCATGCCTTGCTGGTTGGCATGCTGCTGGGGACCTGCCTGCAGGCCGCTATTCATACCCATCCTGTAACCGTGGAGACTGGCACCCGCTGAGTTGTGATTCATGGGCATCATCAGATGATCTGCCATGCCTCCTGTCTATGGACAGAGAGGAGACACTGTTAGGACAAAGTAAGGGGCAGGCAAGGTGTTTCAAAACAGAAGAAAATTTAGGAGAACACCAAGCAATGTGGAATGTGCAAAGTTAGCCACCCATTTAAACCAGCATCAAACTGGTTAAGACAACAGTAAAAATGTCACCATGTTTTAGGTTTTATTTGGCTGTGTAGTCCAAAACGGAGTCTCTATATAAATACTGACTTCTTTTACAGTCACCACGCTCTTCACCTTCATTGAAAAGAAACAAAGATACACGCTTCCTTACAATGTCACGATTCCACCTCAAGTTAAACCACCGAAATCGATTCCGGTGCAAATAAATAAATAAATAAAATCTGCAAGGTTGTTTTGCCCACTGGCTAATACTGAGAGAAATACTGGTGTGCTTAGTCGTCCTAAAACCTCCTCTCTCTTTGTGCCAAGGAATGAACGCCCAGGTTGAAATTACAGGTTAACGTACACTGTTTGGGTACATTTTAAAGCCAGATAATTCATCCATGACGGGATCGGCAAAATGCGTGCATCGCGTAATGCACAGCTTAAAATCCTATATATGTTGCATGACAGCTTTAGGCAGAAAAATCTGTTACATTTTACGCACGTAAGGTTGCAACAAAGAACACTGACATCATGCAACATCTCCCCAACAGCTGAATCACCACAATTCTAACAAGGTATAAATTTAAACAGAGGCTCCCGATTCCCCCTAATTACAGCGATTCGTTTGTTTAAATGTTAGTATCTGATAATATCCCCCTCACTCTAGCCTAGTGTTAATTTCGTAATCTCGACTTTGAAACAAGGGAATGCAAACAATGGAGCAGCAGCAGCAGCAGCCCCCAAGACCACCACAGACTAAAACCCCAATTTCCCCAACAAATAAATCCGATAAAAAAAATCACTTACCCGCATCCACTACGTTTCCACAAAGTTGCGCGACTTTTCTTCAGCTCCGGCTTTTTGAACAGTTTTCCTCTTGTAAGCAAACCTCCTCCGAATTACAGCGTGTATTCCACAGGGTTACGCTTCATGCTCAAGCGGGGACGGTGTGCACAAAGACTGCCGCATCAGATCTTGAAACGACTGCCTATTTTCTGGGTCAACTCAGGGATTATGTACATCTAAAAAGCTCAGAGGAAGGCAGTCGGGGAGAGGTGGAGCCTCGGTCCTGCCTCTTCTTTGTTCCTATTGGCCCTACTTAATATAATTGTGCATGGGCGTAGAAAAAAAGGGGGCAGTTGGAGAGTTGTGACACAGTAGCCAATTTAAATACCCTCCTCCCCACAGTTTCTTTTAGAAAGATTATTTAGACATCTTATTTGTCATCAAAGCAGGTCTAAATATCCTGCTGTGTTTGCAAAAAGTGAATAAAATACTATAGTGACAAGAGATAGATAGATAGATAGATAGATAGATAGATAGATAGATAGATAGATAGATAGAGTTTGGATTTATGCATATATACATGAGCATGGACACAATAAGGCAGTATGTCAGACATCACAGCATTGGTGTGGAAAAACTATGCACTCAGCTTTCCTGCACGTACACTTCATCTCCAAGATCACCGAGATCTCTGTTGGTCCATGTGACCCATAGTCTGCTGTGTGTTGGCTTCAGTGAGGCAATAGAGGGAGGGCGGAGGAATGTAGTCTGTGTGCTGTTCGCAGGCTGTAGCGGCAATGAAACTACTGCTGGATGCACTGCACGTGTGGGAATTTCTGCCTGTTTGTGTTTGTGTTTGGGTGCATGTGCATCCACTCTTCAGATGCACACATCTCTTGATTGCCCACTCCAGGATGACGACCTCTTTCCTGCAATTACATTTGAATGCAGCCACTTTGGGAGGACGTGCAAACCCATTGTCCAGGGAATTCATCTATAAATGGCCAACCATCGGCAAGGCATTTGTCATTGTTTGACATCGTCCAGCAACTTTAAGCTAATGTAAATGAACCACTCCCAGGTGTGAGTGCTTTCTGTTAAGCTCACTCACCCAGTCAGCCAATCTGAGTAAAGTATAGAATCAACACAAGAATCAAGTTTCTATTGTGATTTTCCCAGAGAAAGTATGATGTAATTGTATTAGAGAGCACAGACAATGTGTGCAGACTCTCTGCACTGCCTCTGTTTAAAATTCAAGATATTTGCATGAAATCCCAATCAGCCAGGATTGCAATGGAAGATATACACATTGTAATTATGTGATTGCTGCTTGCATTATTGTAAGAATGTTGAGGATCCACTTGTATCGTGCTCCTTCCACACTGTTTTTCCTGCATACTGAGTGTGTTTATTTATGTACATCTTTGTGATTGGTTCATGATTTGGGGGAGGGAACCGTGACACACCTCACTTTAAGCCACTTTCTGATTTTAATGCTTACGTGCGAGTGTGCATCTGGGACTGCCTTTTAGTGAGAAACAGGAAGAGAGAGGGTTAACGTGACTGTGTTTGTATGAGCAATAGGCTGTAAGTTAGACACACCCCTGCCCCGCACTAAAACCTGCATTATAAATACTGCACTTAGAAGATAAAATGATCACACACAGGTTCCACCCTCAAACAGGTTAGATAATTAGTCATATTTCTACAGAATTTTTTGTGTTCGCCTATTCTCAACAAATCAGAATGTGCTTCTTCAATTTGTGATAAGCTTCCCCACAAATGGCCTCAACATTCCTCATTGACTCATCATGTCAGAAGACTGTCCACAACTCTGCCTGACCTCAACTAGCTTTTTTGTAGCAGTTGACCTAAGACCCTTACCATTGTTCAGTCACATTGCATAGACTGTCTACAGGCTGGCTGTGTCTGAAGCAGTGAAATAAACTGAATGTTTGTTTTGCACACTATATTTCATGAGGTAAGGTGGAATCCATTTGGACAATAAGACAATTTTCATAATGTTACCTCTGTGCACCACAGTAGTGGATCTGAAATGAGGCATTCAAAATGTAAGTGAAATGTAGAGTTTCAGAAATATTGCACTAACCAATTTTGGAATAACAGGCATTTTTACATAGTTACTCTGTTTTTCCTGGCCACAAAAAGCAATATTTCAAGATATAAAAATAGCATAATACATAGATACAATATCTGCAATAAGTGATGGCCTGAAATCTGGAACTCATGGACATTAATGAATGCTAGTTTCTTCTGTTGATACTCTTATTTAGCTTCTAATTTGTAGGGGTTTCTGCCGTTACTTCAGCTTTAGCAATTGAAATACATGTCCAGTTGTAATGAGGAACTGTAACATTAATTTCATTTGCTTTAGGAAGCTTTTGGGATGTTTTTGCTATGTTTTTTAGGTCATTGACTGAATCTGAGCAGAAAATATAGCCCCGTGTCCTTCATAATTTCTCCTGCTGCTTCTTTCAGCTATCACTTCATCAATAAACAGTGACTCGCTTCTATTGGCAGGTAGCTACCCATGCCAGATGACGTGGTACACATGAGCTCTTCCTGTTTCTCGCTACTCTCTTCCAATCTAGTACCAGTTAATCTTGTCCAACACTGGTATGTTTTTCTAGAGAAATCTCACTCATTGTCACTGGTGGTTTGCATCTTAAGGTAAAACTCTTTGTCATCACATTTATGAAGAAATTTCTTCAACAACATGTCCACCTCCTCAAGAGTTTACTTGACTTAGCTAGATGCTTCAGAGGAATTTTGTCCAAGTTTGTGACATCTCTCTGACAAATCAACTTCTTTTCTTTTTTTTTTAACTTGAAATCATCCATACAGCTACCAAGCAACAAAAAGTCAGTAATTTTTAAATTGTTATTGTCATATTTTGTGTTAAACCCCTTTAACTGAAGTGGTGTATGGAAGAAAAATCATGAAAATGTCACTGTTCACTTAACTTCCCTTCACTGCTTTACTTAACACAAAGTCCATTTGTTATATTCCACATCCTTACCACCGTTGATGACATTTATCTCTTTAACTTTTTTCTTGTTTTGATAAAAATCAGAAAGAAGGAAAGAAAGCAAACCCACACACAAAAACATGTTGGTGTAATCATATGACTTAAATACTCCCCTTGTGCATTTCAAATGGTCTTTTTGCACGTAGGATGAAAATATGGCCATCCATTGTATTGCATTGCGTGTGAGCATAGTAATTAAACAAGAACCGTTCTGTCATTCAGTGCTTGTGCATAATCAGTTATAAAAATAGGCAATATGTTTCATTGTCGAAGAATTCTAAGCATTAAATTGTGAAACAATCTATGATTCAGCTTGAGAGAGAACAAAAAACAGCTGTTTCTCGAAATGCGCTGTCAAGTCTCAATGAAGTTGTAAGGAACATGTAAAAGTTACATATTTTTGAGTGGCACAAAGCTGGTACTTTATCAACTTACCAAAGCTGGCAATGTTATGTCTTCCAAGAGACTCTGCTCTATTTCTAGGCATCATCTGCCTGGGCACTCTGCATGCAATTTCCACTGGCTCACGTGACTGCGCCAATTCAAGCAAACTTTGTAGCTGTTATGGAGCTGGCCAGCGAGATCAGAGAAAAGCTGCCATATCCGTGCCCTCCCTGTCTTCAAGGGAGCCTACAGACTGACTGCAGAAGCCAGTGTTCGTTCCTCCTGAACCTCCATGGGTGCCTTTGCTCCAACCCTCTTTGAAGCAGTGGTACCCGCTAGAGTCGATTGAAGAGAAAGCTACACGGAGGAATTTCCTGCTAAGTGCTGCACTGAGTACCAACTTTATCTTTGGTTCTGAAGGCTTTCTGTGGAAAAAGAAACCACATCAACAAGCTGTGAACAAGGAAATGATGGGACAAGATATTCCTTTGACAGTGAGTCAGCATGTCCTTTTGTTGGGCAAGATAGCCTCTAAATAGGTTTTGCCATTGCCACGAGCCTTGTCATTGCTTTAACCCCAAACAATGTCCAACTCATTTGATTAAGTTTAGAAAGGTTATTTTCTGGTTGTCTGGAAAACCAGATGGATACAAAGATAAGGCACATGTTCTTCATCCATCTTTGTCAGCTAAATGTGAGCACCGCATGCAGACTGCACAGTTTACATGCAGTATCTCAATTTGAAGTAGTAAACCTAATAAACGTAGAACTGTATACTCACAATGCTTTACACCACACCCTTTGAGTAAACCATATTATTACTCATTATTAATGCAGGCAGGTGACTAAAAAAACAGACTGTGAACAAGCTACATTTCTTTGGTTTTGCTAGCTTAAATAATTAATTTGTAATGGTTTATGAAGAACTAGAGGAGCCTTCTCGTCAAGCTGCAGTAGTCATCTGCCAGTGGATGCTGAACAACTCACCTAAGTCATCTTTAATCTCCGTCACCAGCAAGTAATAGCTTCAGATCTGAAACCAGCTGAGTCAATCCTGCCTACCTGACTAATCCTCCCTGCAGTGTCTTTGCCAGGATTGACTGGCTGTCTAAGCATCCTATAGAGGCTTGTATCTGTAGTTTACATAACACTACTGTATGTGACTGAGTAATCAGGAAATGCTCTCACATCCTTTAAATAAATGTGTTTCATTTGCACCGTTACATTTCTTAGGAACCCTTCTTGTTATACGGTAGGCAGTCTTGTAACTGTCCAACCATGACATAAAACAGGTATTCACTTTATGTGTTCTCAAAATTGAATTGAAACAATTACCTTAAGTGTTTAAGGACAATGAATATATGGACTTGGGCATTTACAGTTGTTCACACTGAAGAGCATCTGGACTAACGTAATTGCCAAAGACATAAAATGTAAATGGGTATTATACTTTTAAAACACCCCAGAAGCTTTTGCTCTAGATTCGCAGTAAAGCCATTAATAATCTATGAAGTGTACACTCTATTATCCAATTTCAGTCTACAGTTAGCTTACAGTTTCAAGGCACAGATACCTTGGATACAAAACTATAACATTAGTGCACAGCCACTTCATTCAACGGGACAAAGTGTGTCCTATTATGTTTATTTCCCATGAGATGTGAAACCAAAAATCAGTTTGTCAGTTTCTCTCTTGCTCTCTCTCTCTCCCTGTATCTCGGTCTCTCTTTCACTTGCTGTGGGGGAGGGTTGTTATTGTTCTGGTAAATGAGTGAGTCTCTATAAATACTCTGAAGGCTTCCTTCTCCATCTCAACCACTAATCAACAGTCACTGTTCAGCCGAGCAGCTGAGAGAGGGTAATAAGCCTGAGTCAAGGCTAGCGGATAAGGAGTGGGGGAGGGTCAGACTCAAATAGTGAAGAAGTGGATGTGAGACCTTGGGGGGGGGGGGGGGGTTGGGGTGTCCGC
>VUQR01013131.1:9934-29691 GCA_015108515.1 Hemichromis elongatus | reverse complement strand
TATATATATATATATATATACACACACACACACATTTCTTTTGCTATTGTTTGTTTAGAATTTGGAAATCACCAACTAGTGCCTTTTTCCTGATTAAATCATGCATCAAGCAAAGCTTTATGACATTCAAATCCACCACTTTGTTTGCCTTAGAGGAGAGAACATCCAAAGATGTGCATGTTTACCCCTTTTTGCCATTATCCTCCAATCTCTAATGGCACTCCTCTCTGTGCCAACAAGCTTTTCACAGCTCACTGAAAGTTTCCTCATTTGAAAAAACTATAACTCCTTTCACTTTTACATGTGGTTGAATTACATGTCGAATGACAATGCCTATAGTGGACTTAAGCCACAGGACATGACCAGGCAAAATTACATGGTAATTGCATTGCATTATTTATTTATTCCCTATAGAAAGTAACTCACAACACCTTTCATCACACATTACTTTTTTCAGTATTCTGCAACAGGGCACAATTATTTATTATTTATTAAAAGGTGACAGAAAAGTTGGTGAAAACCACCCCAAAGCATGCTTACCAGAAAAAAAAATGTCATGGCTGGATAGATTCTACTGTAGAAATGTGTGCAAGTAGAAATGGAGGCTCCGGTGACTGCTAATATTACACTTTAAAAATCAAGTTTTGGCTGCTTGGTTAGGAATGGCATAAACTCAGCTTTACATCATTCTGGCTCTGGGGTTCTTGTACATGCTACTAGCTGTGTGTTAGCTGCATGGTGTCTTTTCAGTGCTCTGTTTTAGCATTAGAGGATCGATGTTTCTGATATCATGTTATTTTCCCTCTTTTTGCAATAAAAATTAAATAAAATATTTATACTGATATTTCCACAAAAAAAAAAAGTTTCAGTATTTCCTTCCTCCCACCACAGGAAATGAAGTCAGCTAATTGTAGCGCATATACATGGGGAAAGGACACGCTTGATTACTTTTTTATTCTTCTATTCATTGTACAGATAATTGAAATTATGTAACACGAGTAACATCATAAAATAGCAATTACTGCGTCACAGAAAAATCTAATTTGACTACAGTAAGGCTACTTTGGAATGCACTGAGACGAACCTTGATCTAAAGTAGCACTGCAAAACCTTAATGTCTATAGTCGAGAATACCCAGCTTAATAATCATGTTAGCATCCAACGATTGCTTCACACAAGCTATGCAAATAGGAGGGAAGTCAGTTTCATGTGTACAACCTAGTACCAAGAAATGGCAATGTCAGTCTTTCACAGCCATCACCACAACACCGACTCTGTCTGCATTTCCATCCTACATCATTCTTCAGTACTTACTAGCCTTAGGGATCATTGTTGTACCAAACGCTAATTATGTCGTCTTCACCACACTTCCTGCCTCACAGCCACTGCTGACGTTTCCAGTTACCTCTAGGAACATACACATGCACATGTACAGTAGAAGGATAGAGGATAAATGAACAACAAGAGCCAGCACAACCTGCAAAACACATAGCTATTATGGAAGGGAAAAAAGGAGTGGGAGACACTGGGAGAACACAGTGATGATGTGAAGAATGACCTATTAATCATTCATTATCTCCCAGCACTGTTAATGAGGTGACGACTCTTAAATAATTAGCAATGTGACTGAAGCATATTTCCATAGCAGTAGCCTGAGGACGTGGAGGGCGTTGGGGACGAGTGGGGACGGGAATATGGGATGCACCAGGCACAAAAAAAGAACAGCCCCACACCAGCTTAGCAAACAATAACTATCCTGATAGGGGGCTCTGGGAGGCATGGCCAGAGAGATAGACATACACAGAGGAGAGGAGAGGGATATAATGAAGCTATATGCAATATTGAGACAAGAATGAGCCATGTAGGAAATACTTTGAAATAGTTATGTCTAAATAGTGGGGATTTAAGTTGTTCACCCAGCAGCTCTTATTATCTGTCTGTCTTGTTTCAAGAGGCCAGGCCAGGGCCTTCAGGCTTTTCTAAAACACAAGCCAACAGGGAACTCTGGCCAGCTTGTACCCCAGCCTGCCATAGGCCTATTCATCTTGCACAAAGCACACAAAAGAGCAGACCATGAGCCACATTCTTGACATCCAACCTCATCACCCCCCACCACCCTCATAACCCAAGCCCGGACTAGCACCCCTCCCCCAGTGCCTCCCACCAGCCAGGGTAGACAGGAGCTGCTATGCTACCTACACTGGAAGGCTGGTTGGTTAGAGTTCTTTGGTGGAGGAAGGGATACACAGAAGGAAGGGTGGGTGTGGGATAGAGGGGGCAGGGATGTTTTCTCTTCAGTCAGCTAATTGACTCACAGATGTCAGGAGGAGTCAGGTTTGTGGTGGGGCTAAAGCACCCATTGACACTTTTCCCCTCCACAAACAAACAGGGCGCACACAGGGGAAGACTGTGCACACTTGCATGCACAGATACTTGTGGCCTTTCTGTCTGTTTCGTTCTCACACACCTCAGCAGTAAACAGACATGTATCTACGTCAGAGAGGGGGATTGGAGGTGGGCTTTTTTCACTTCTCCAAAATAAATCTCTGGGCATAAATATGACAATGAGCCCTGTGACAGTTTTGACTGCAACTCAAACAAAAACACTAGTCACTAGCCTTTGTGGACAGTAAAAATATGGATTGTTTGGGGCATAATTTCATTTTTCTCTTTACCATCTGTGGAGCCTCCATAACTGTCGAGCGAAAGCAGGTTTCGTCCGCTGATACATTGCTGCAATAACACTTGAGGCAGTTCAAAGACTGTACGACCTATGAAATGACCTATTTTCAAAGCAAGGTTCCATGTCACGCCATGTTAGCCTGCTGCAATTTCATCTACTACATGTATGCACTGCTGAATTCAAATATCTTGTCTGAACACCCAAACCACTGACAGCTGTGTGCGTGCGTGTGCGCCTGTCATCATGTCCGTGTGTTTGTGTGTTCCAACTAGACTGCTAAACAGCTGAGCCCAAATTGAAAGTCAGTGCTGTCATTCCCCATATTTACCAAATGACTCACTCACAGCAGAAATCTGTTTGGACACACAGTTAGTATTCAAGCAGTTGGTTACAACATCACTGACAGCAGAAAAATAATTAGGAGGGAAACTGAATAGGAAACATATTGCAGAATTACAGTGGTGCACTGTTTGGCTGCTAAAAACAAGGTGGAGTGAACTACCTCCAGTCTCAGGGGTGGTGGCAAAAGTGCAACCAATTTCCTAAAAGGCACAGTGTTGCACTTAAAGTCTATTTGATAATAGTTGAGGGATCTGTACATTCTCAGAGATATGCATCCTCCAGAGGGAACATTCAAGTTTAAATGATTACTTTATTTAACCAGGAAAAACCCATTGAGATTTAAAATCTCATTTACAAGGGTGACCTGGACAGGTGTCACGCTGTACTACCAAGAAAACACAAATCATGCATTATTGAGTTCTCCAAAAAGCTCTCTGCCTGGCTGAAGTCCCCCCACCCCCGTGGTCTTTGTCCATTGGTCTTCCCATCATGAGGTCTGTTAATGGTAGAACCATATCACTATCCTACACAGGCGCTGACAGCAAGATGTCCCCATCAGGAAACAACAAGTTCTCCTTCCTGATTGAGAGGCCTATCTGTGTACACCATGATTACCTCGAAATGTTGAGCAATGTCCTGGTGAGCACATGTCTTAGTGGGTTAACACATATGCGCAAAGCTTTAGCAGAGATACACACGTGCACACTGACACACACACACACACACACACACACTAGTCCTCTGCCCACTAATGCTGCCTATAGTCCGCCTGTCCTCTTCCTGTTTTTCCACTCACCCACACTGTTGTCACTCTGGCCAGGAAGCTGTGGGGGAGATACGCATGACAAAGTCTCTCTTTATTAAATTGGCAAAGAGTGTCTGTAGTGCTTTTGGAGTTCTTGCATTTGTGTGTTTGAGAGAGAGCAAGAGCGAGAGAAAGATAGAAAGAGAGTGAGAGAGAGAGAGAGCACTAGTGAGATGGGGGTGGGGACCTAAGCCAAGGGCGAGAGGCTTATCCAAGATCCACTCTGGGCTCATCCCTGGATATTACTGTTTGAAACCATGAATCAAAAACAGAAGATGTGCAATAAAAACCAAAATGCCACCTTCAAACACCTTAATAACATCCATCCAATGCAAGACAAATATTTTCTTTTATGAATGGTTAAGTGTGCATTGTACATTTCTAAATTAGGTATAATTTATACACTCACTGTCAAAGCAGAACAGAAAGAACCATAATTTAGTTCCAAGTGAATCTCTCAGTGGATTAGTAAATTGGCTTTTGAGGTCAGTTTTAGTAGATTTAAATTTGTGCTGGCCTGTCATTCTTGGAACTGGCTATTTATTAAATGTGCATTTATAACTTACCAACCACTAACAGACCCAGCAGAAGCTACTGAGCTATGGACTGAACCAGCGTGACCTGGGTTCTAATGAGGCCCATGCTCCCTATAATCTCCATGTGAAACATTAGAGTGTGCTGCAATTTTAAAAACAACCAAACAACAAAATCAACAGCAAAAACTATAGCACTATATCACTATAGCAGCAATAACTGTACTGAGTATTTTTATTCAAAGAAGCGAGTGCCAAACAGTAAGCAAACTGCATTCATATATAATGTAAAAAGACTTTATCTTTAGTACATAGCAAATATCACCAGTAAGGATCAACACAGGTCAACTCAACAACATGGGTGAATTTGGGTAATCTGGGACATTGAGTAATGTCGGAGCTCCAGTGTGTTTATTTCCTGTTCTAACAGCAAGAATGTCATGTGACTAAAATCAAATGATTTCATGGGGCAATGGTGCAAAAAGGGGCAAGACAAGAGTCTGAACTAAATATGCAAGTGTTTAAAGTGTGTTTACATGTATTAGTTCTTTTTGTGGGGGAAAGGGAAGATTGGATACATCTTGATATCTTATAACTTAGCAGCAGCATATTCAATTTTTTGCCATATTTTTGTGTTTACCGTTATATGTTTTTTTATTTTACAAATGAAACATGGTGTATTTAAGTATAACTCATTCAACGCTTTCATTTGTATAGATTGTTATTCTTGTTTCCAGTTCTGTTGTCAGCTGTGTACAGTCTCCACGTCCGTGTGCAGGAGATAACGACAGGGAGGACAGAGGACAAGATAAGACATTGTGCTGTGCGGTCAGGGAGTACGCCCTTCTTTCCCTCCTCCGTTTTCCCTTCTCTCTGCTGTCCTTCTTATCTACAGCCTCTGTCTTGACCTCCACCCTGCTGCATGTTGTTAGTCAGGGAAGAAAACAGCATGGGGCTCGAGCAAGCACAAGTGAACACTGTTAAAAAACATTCTCCAGTGCACTCCTCTCAAAGTAAAACACAGTTCACAAAGCTTTAGTTTTTGCATTTTTTCCAAAAAAAAGAGCGCATTACACAAGCAGCAGCTTTCCGGTTCAAACTTTGAATTGTGCAATTTTAAAGATTACATCCTGTCAGTCAGAATGTCCAGAAAACCATGTGCAAACAAAAGAGAAAAAAAGAGAAAAGAATCACATAATAGTTACTACTTTTAAATTACAAAGGGGTATCCAGTGAATTAGCTTTTAGGGATGACACTCCCCTGGGAGACAAACAATGAACAACTGTTTAACATGAAAAAAGTGCTGTCTTTTGTGTACTGTATTTGTCATTAAAATCGATGTCTCAGTCATGGCATGACAGTATTTTGAAATGTAACTTTCTGACTTGTTCTCCCATTGTTCTCCTCTGCAACGTGCAAGTACACCAACTGAAAGAATGCGGTAACTTTCAGTGAACATCCAATGTGACGTTCCGTGTGAACCCTCTTTTACTTCTGGGAACTTGGACCAGGACAGAAAAAAGCACACCATGAGACATAAGGATGACAAATTTCTAAAAGTCCTTAAGAGCATTCATCATGTTGCCCTTTAAGAAAAGCAAAGTAAAAAAAAAAGAGGAAATTAAAATAAAGTTACAGTATTGCCTGTAACTGCAAAGCAGGCCAGTAGCTGTGAGAAGTGTGAATGCTTGTTTTGGTTGTGGTTGCTAAAATCACATCAGCTGAATCATAGTGACATTTCTAAGCAGTATTCCGCTGATTTGGCTTGGTACATATACAGCACTATTAGACTAGTTGATCCCAATGGACAGATTAAAAAATAGGTACAAAAAAAAAAAAATCAAGTCAGCAGAGCCAGATATATTGTCTGGTTCTCACTGTGTAATACCCACTGTAACAGACTTCCAGCAGTTTTGCCAGAGGTATGGCTGTTTTATTGTAGTAATGACCAATAGCCTTGAGCATCTAGCATCAAACAGAGATGAAGAGGTCTAGTAAGTGCACTTTCTTTAAAAAATACCTTTGCACTTGTACTCTCGAGCCCCGACCAACTCTGACTTGAAAGACGTTCTAAAACTTTTTTTCAAAAACTGTAAACAGACTCTGAAGTCTAATTGCTGGAGGTGATTGATTGCTGAACAACAGATCTCATTCTACAAATCTCAGCACCCTGTAAGTGAAAGCAAAACCTCTACTAAACCAGAATGGGCAGCCGTCAGTAAGTGGCAAAGCAAGAAAAAATGCTTTCCACTTTATCATTTCCCATTTTTACTGTTTGTTCCAGCTTTCAGAGAAATAAGAATAATACTGAGCAGAAGATGAAATGACTTCACACCTCCCTGTGCATTTTGGGAGGTGTGAAGTTTATTCAAAAATAGTGACATGAGGTCAGTTTGCCATTTCTGCCAAGGGGAAGACTAAGTAGAAGCCATTCCCAAGACAGCCTTAGTAACGCCTCTTATATATACTAAATAAATAAATAAATGAATACAAACCTGTGATCACTCTGCTGCTGCGATGTGCCATTTTGCCACGAGGAACTGAAACACCTACACTAACTAAACAACACTGTTGATAAGCGGTAAAAAAAAAAAAAAGAAAGCTCCACTACAATAGTACTGTTGTCTTCTAAATTTTGATAAACACGGCACTATGCCAACAGCGCTGCATACTTAGCTTACGTGAGAAAATACAACAATAGGTTTAATGATCCAGATTTGACAGATATGTCCTCATTTGACTATCATAGGAGCATAGTTCATTTTCATACCTCACCAAAAAGCCAGTGATAGTAGCTCGGAAATAGGATGAGATGCCACAGGCTGCCTCCTGTTGGGATTTCCTGGCAATGTGGTGACCAGAACACACATTTCCTCACACACAACGCATGTACAAATAGCACTGCCTATTTGGTAGGGCTTGATGGATTCTGCTTTCACCAGGCTGACAAACATAACTCCCATGCCACCAGTTATCAAGGCGTGACCACAAGACTGTTTGACTTGTGATATATATGAGTCACGAACACGAGAAAGGTAGCGCAGAATCAGTCATAGTTGTCTGGATTTACAGGCTACCTGTTATTTGTTATGTGGCTGGAACGTTGAGCGAGTGTCTGAGTTATTCCCTTGTTCAGACATCAGGCTTTATGTGACTGATAGAGTGACAGTTTCTATAGACTACTGAGATGACAGGAAAGCAGCATTTGACAGAAATCAAAATGAAGTCTGTAGCCACAAAATACTTTTCTTTTATCTAGACAGTAACTTTACTATGACAAACACAAACTTTTTTGACATTAAGCTTTTTCACTGTCAAACAATTTCATCTCCAAAATAGGCACATGATTCACTTTATATAGGGTTTTTTTTTTTTTTTGTTGCAGCAACGGCGAAGCAGCTTCTTGGTTCAACTGAGTTCAGCACAGGGGGAAAAACTCCTCACAGCATAGCTGATGAGTCTTTGCTAGTGTCTACTTCTGACTCATTTCTTTGTTCTGTTCATAATACAGGCATACCTAGACCCTTCAAGCCTTTTCAGAATCTCTGCAGCATGCACGGAAAGTTGTTAAAATCAATAAGCTTCTAGTGCTAAATTGTTTGTTAGCAATTGATCATGTAAAATCTCCATCTCTGTAATTCCACCTCCCTCGAAACAACTAGGTATTGTTTCTCTTTTCTAAGTCACACAGTTTTTCTACCCCCAGCTTTTAATTGATTCTAAAGAGACTAATCTATTTATTGATGTCTTACTTGTTTTCCTTAGCAGACATTTATAGGTGTGAGGCTGAATATACACTGTAACTATGATGGAATGGTGGAAATCACTTGAGCCTGTACTCAGGCCATCACAGTCATATTTCAGGCTGTTGACAGCTATAACGACTGACTATGTGCATAGTCAGTTGAGTTGAATCAGTGCACCAGACTGCTGAATATAGTCCCTTCATTGCATGACCTTTGGTTGTTGGTAATGCATTTTTCCATTATGAAACCATTGGCCTATGACTTTAAAAATACATATGGTCATTGAACGTTGATTTAAGAGGTGTTGACCAATCTGCCAGACTTATTTTGCCTCATTGGCGTTATTCCTGCAAACGCTTAATTTATGTTACTCCACAAACCAGTCAGACTATTGTGGTGTTAAGCAGGTAAGCTTAAAAAATGTACTGCACATATAAAAAGTTACAAAGCTTTTCTTCTTAGATTTAAAAAAGAGTGGTTATGATTCCATACATATATACATAGATACATACCTACATACCACTTGTGAAAGTGTTAAAATAGAAGAAGAAATAATTTAAGTGTTTCTAAAAACAGTAAATCAGTGTTAAAATGTGTCTTTGCATGGGCAAGAACCCCAGTCTCCTGGGTCATTGCTACATATTGTTTTGCTTTGGCATTTTATAATACCTCTCACACTGGACTTAAACCGGACCAATATAACCAGGCAGCCACATGTGATCAGACTTCTCTGCTCTATTTGGAAATAAAGAGATTATTTCTGTTTCTGCTGCAATGACCACATCCAAAACAAATCCTGCGCAGCTAACATTTTGCAACTGCATTGCCAACACTTCTTTTCCAAAATTACCTGTAAGTTTTCCAACATAACTCGTGATTAAGAACATGAATTTCAAGGCTGTATTCTACTTGATCCTGGGTCACTCTGTGTCCTGGACCAGACTGTTATACTGGCTACAGGGGAGTGGCCTATTTTCTAGACATTACATGAGAGAGGAACAGGTGAGACTGCAAAAGTCCAGTGTAGTCATCTCATACATTAGTCAGGTTTTAAACTGCCAGCACCCTAGTTAAAAGTCTGCGTGATGACAGATTGCACCAGTATCTGAATGTTGTAGGTAGCTGTTCTGTGGAGGATATGGAGGACTGGACTTGAGTAGAATCAGCTGAGCGCTAAAATGGCCAAACTACCAGATGCAAGGTAACAGGGGAAAATCAGACACTGACAATTGTGAATGATTATTGTAGGAGCAAAAGCAGAAAAAAGTGAAAACAGGCATCATGAAAACTGTATTCCCAGGCTTAGCATTCATACAGCCCTTTTTATATCCTCTCTATCCACTTCACTTAATATCCTTGTTAATTACGGGTTTATCCACGTTCTGCGATGGTCCCCTCTCTTTGAAAGACGACCACACAACTTTCACAGCGTGATCAGTGTGTGATGCAACAATTAACATGTGAGGAAACAAGCAAAGCCAATGAATAGACTAAAGTACCTTTGTACTAGAGAACAAGCATTACAGAAATACATGCAATCTTTAAAAAAAAACGTGTTTTGAAGATATGCCCCCTGTGTATTGGAGAGATGGTGATTATTCTATCAATATTTGAAGGACAACATGGGTAATTTCAGGTTGACTGACATGCTGACTGTGTAGCTGAAGTAAGCCTTCGTCAGCGCATCCCTCCAGACTTAAGTACGCTCACAAATAACGCCATTGTTGGTGTTGTGTATTTTAGGAGAGGGTCAGTGGGATTGAGGCATTGATCAGCACTTATGGGGCATTGTGAGAGTTGGTATTATATATGCACGTGTGTGATTGTGCACACATGTTATACTGTATTTCAGGCCACACGATCCAATCTTCTTCTCTTGTCCTCTTCTATCAAATGAGACCCCCACTCTGTGTCTCCACCAGGCTTATCTCACACTGCCATTCATTCTTGTAAGGAGCGCTCTGCAAAAAGAGACATCTGCTCAGTGAGAGAATGCCCTAATTATTCATGACCATTTAACCATTCAGGATTTGGTCTGCGTGGCATATGTGGTGTTTCTCATAAGTGTGTGTCAGCCACACTTGGTAGTGGCAGTTTCTTTACAGTTGCCGTGTGTGCTGTACCTCAAAATGATCAAATCACAGCACTTAATAATTCAGTTTTGGCGACTGATTGTTAGTTGATATGATAAGCTTTACTGTAGTATTTATATTTTGTGTTTACTTTATTTTAATTAAATTGCTACAGTTCATATGTTTGAATGACCCTTTTTCAAGTATGAAACATCAGTAAGTTGAGGACCCAGTGTTACAAGCTGTGCTATGGCCACATGAATGTGTTTCACAAATGCAGTCCAGCAAGTTCTTCCTTTATTCTGATTTGATGTGTAAAAATCTAGCATTTTAATAGGCTTTTATTTAGCACTAATTAGCAGATGCATGTCTATGTGTATTGCAATTGAACACTTTATGGATAGAGCTCTACTAATAAAGCATGCCAATACCAGTTGCTCTCTGCCCTCTCATCTAAATGTGATCACTCTTCTTATCCAAAAAGAAACAGCAACAAAAATTACTTCAGAGACTAGAGAGCGACATCTCAATGGCTGTGCCAATCTTTTCTATACATGCTATGAGGAAAGCTAACCAATGAGCTGTGTTTATGTTAGTTATGTTGTTGTTGTTTTTAGCTTAACTCATTGGGGAAGGTGGATGTCATACTATGCAAAGAACATTTTTGGAGTTAAGAGAAACTGAGTGTGACGAACAATGATAAATGTCTGCCTCAAGCATTATCTGTTCTTTCCGTGTGCTTTTTTGATCTTTGATGTTTTCTGAGGTTGTCTTCCTCTTCATGGTGAACTCCACGGCTTTTCGCTTTCTTTGTCAAGCAAAATTTTTGAATCGGTCAGCATTCTAGCTACAAATAGCTTCATCATAGTCAGGCTTTTTGGAGGACTGCAAGCAAGTACATCTCTCTAGAACTACTTGAACTCCCACAATCCCGTTCTCTGGGTAGCCAAAGAGCTACATGACTGGACACCAATGCGGGACTATAAATCCTTGCACAAAACACAATCACAGAGTTCTCAAACAAGGTCTGGGTCAGCAACATTTCCAAAAGTCTCCATTTTATGGGTCCTAAAATAGGATAGTAACTTGGATGCCAGGCATAAATTCAGGATATTTTACATATTCTAAAACTAAAATACATCAGTTTGTTCAAGGAAGTGCTCCTTAGAAAGCCAACATAAGCATCTGAAATACTCTAAAACATATTGATTTATGTACTTTTTGGCTTCTCTTGGATCTTATCCCTCTTCTGTCTCCCTTCATGTATTTGTCCCTATCACAACAAAACCTTGTCACCACGGTAGCTGTGGCCACATAAATCAGTCGGGCCAGCATCATCTGTTCCCAGCTGTTTACCTCCAGCCAAACAAAGAAGTCTGCCTTTTTGTTGTCGCTGGGGTGGAGTGCTGCGTCGGCTGAGGGCTGTTATTCAACAGTGCATGCTGCTATCCATCCCCCTCGCTGAAAAGGCCAATTCAACACAGACAATCAATGGAATGGGAGAGGAGACAAGGAGGGAAGATGTCACTGTGGGGGTTGTTGGACACTTAGAAACTCTGAGCAATTCTTCTTTCCCAAAGGAGGCAAGACAGGGTACAAAGGCGGCACATCACAAGCAAACGTAAAAAGCAAATAAATAGTTGTGCCTCCCCTCTCTTCTCAGCTCAGGTGTATGCAGGAGCGGCTCTCTGGGGAGGAGGGGATTCAGTTTGCGTCTCCAGAGGAGGCTTAGCGAGCGTCTGTGGGAGCTGCGAGGTCTCGTTTGCATCTGCAAATGAGACAGAACCCGGCTGGCCCGTGTCACCTTGGCAACAGGCCATCAGCACCTCCCTCTCTGCTATATTAGCAGCCATGGTTGCCTGTCTGCTTGTCAGTCTGCACCCTGCCTCCCTCCATCCCTCCAGTGCTGGTCTCATCACCACAACAGCAGCTGTAGCACTGTCTACCTGACTAGACCCACAGAATTAACCAATGCCCTAAATCTTTTATTGACTACGTCAAATAAAAGCCAAAAAAAGGGGGGGAAAAAACAGCATTATAAAAGATGAATGCCCTAGGCTTTTGTCGATGTACAAGTGAATCGGACTCAAAGCAAAAGAATTGGCAGCGGCAACATGCTGTGGTCATGAAATTTGCATGGTGTTTCTGTGCCAAGTGATGAGAGACTGGCAGCCTGGGTTCCTTACACTTTTTTTTTTTTTTTTGCAAATATGTGCTGTTGGTCATTTAAGTGCCTGCCAACAAATTGCATACAGACACCAAGCAGATCTATGACACTGCAACTATCATTGTTAGGAAAAGCATATGGAGCTTATTAAAACATCTTTTTCTTCAGTACTTCAGTACTGATCATCTGAAGTATTCTGATGTTAGGTGCGCTGCTCAAAGTGAGCCGATGTTTTTGTGTCACGTGTCAGACCAATCAGCGACAAAATACTGCACATCATGTTTCTCTCTTCCTCTTTGGAGAACTATTTTTAAAACACTCAGGAATACCAAATACTGTCTGTCAAAATACACCGTGGCCATGGAGGTTTTGACGTCTGTCTTTTTTTTTTCCAACTTAATCTTTATTGTTATTTGTTCTGTAAACTCTTACGTGGAAAAAGGCATGTGCAGATCTTTCTTTCTCTCTTTCTTTTTTGTCTTTCTAAGCTTCCGCCTCCCCTCCTTTTGACACGCCACATGCTTCCTGTTTACTCTTCACACAACTGGAAAAGAAAGGCAGTGTTTTTGGTTTGGGTTTGGCTCTTCAGTTTTCTTCATATACCAAAAGGAACCCGCATAATAAAACGACAATGAATTAGTTTCCCCACATGAATTACTGTTAAGTTAAAGCAAAAGTATATATGTTTCACTGAATGTCAATATATGCATCAGACCTTGACTAGAATTCAGCATGTGGTTAAATCCAATGGCAAACAGAAATTTACATTATATGGAAATACAATTTCTTAGTAAAGAGTAATACAAGGCTTCCGTGCCGTGTTTGCTCACTTCAATATTTATGCTGAAAATCTTTGCAAACAAAGCAGTTTCTTTCACAAGAGACAGTTTTATTTCAGGAAAACAAAGAGACCAAGCATTGAATTTTCATTAAATGCTTAACCAAGTAAAGAGGACTGCTTAGAAGCTTCACCATTTAATATAGACTTGGTCATGACACTTGGGCATGATAATTTATCCTAAGTGTAATACTTAGATGTTAATGTGACCTCTTTGGGTATTCATGTAAAAACAATCCAACACCTTCTGACCTTTGAGCCTGAGTGCGATGTAGTTATGTTTGCCTTGGTGACTAGTGTAATGCTAGACCCAGTGCTGCAGCCACAGGGTGCGTAACTTAATCACATCCGGTGTGATTGGCAACACTGATGAATGTCCACTTTGTTTGCTCAGCCCATCAATCCATCCCCCCTCATGTTAGGTGCAACCAAGACTAGATCTAATTAAACAAGGCCACCAACCCCCAGTGCTATGTCAACATTAGTAAGGGAGTCATCATGGCCTATGTGTATACTGTAGCAGGTGTGAGTCCTTTTATTTTCTTTACCCCACACAAAAGGATCAGTCCTCCCACATGTGTGACCCACTTTTCAGAAATCCTCTAGGCAATGAGCCACACCTCCGGCCGCCTTGCCTGATTTTTTTTTTTATCACAAGTCACAGCACCTTTCTTTTAATGGATCCTGTAGAGTAGAGCTGTGGAAGTGCTCATTGACTCTTTATCATTGTCGTAGAATCATCTTTAGTCATCAAGATAAATTAGAAATGGATCAAAGCAAAGTAAAGCAGTGACGGCAAGAAGACAAGGTCCTTGTGTCTTTTTGATTTTCAATGTGTTTTCTCAAGTAGGCTCTTGCTGATACATAATGCACACACAGACACACACACACATGCATCCACATTATGATGTCTAAAATATTTATTTACAGAAACAGGAAGTGGACTTAATTTTTGTGTTTAGTTGGTATGATAAATTTGCAGTTCCTAAAATGGTACAGCTATCCTTATTATACAAATTATATGAAAGACTAACAAAAATATACATGTATATATTTTCTGAACCCAGAAATTATGTAAAATTGCAACTAAAATAAAAGCTACAACAGAAAGATTTGAATGAGCTGAAACGGTCCTACTAGATACTGCTTCAAAGCCGATATAATTATTATTCACTAAATGTTTATGTTTTTTTCAAGTAAAAAGAAAAAAAATGGACTTCATATTTATACTTATTGTTATCTGTATCAGCATTTAAACTAACTTCCTCAACCTGTAGTGTCATGATCCTGGGTCTCTGACTCAGCGTTTCAGTTTACATTTTACTAGTGATTTGTCTGCATCCTTCGTCACTCTATACAGTCTGCCTCCGCCAGACTGTGACATGTAGTGTCCCAGCAAATGTTTTTTCCCGTTTGTACAATTTTATTTGTGAATTTCCCTAAATATTTGTGTTTCCTTTTTTTCCTTCCTTTTCTTTCTTTTTTTTCTCAGTTTTTCTCAATCAATTAGACTCAATTTCCACAGCAGTAAATTCATTCTAACCCCTGTTAATGCAGTTCTCAAAACAAAACAAAAAATTAAAACATAACATAGAATCACCTGTTCAAAAGACACTTCACAACCTTATGCACATTTGTCAAAACACGAAAAGTCAATCACTTAAACTCTGTGTTACCAACAAGCTATGCATAAGAGCATCTCTGAAAGCACAACACATCTGTCCTTAAAGCAGATGGGCTTACAGCAACAGAAGACCACACCAGAGGCCACACCTGTCAGCTAAGAACAGGAAACTAAGGCTACCTTTCGCATTGATTTAGCAAAATTAGAGAACATAAGATTAAAAAACACTTCACTGCAATGCTCTCCAGATCTCCGTCAAGCAGAGCATCATTGGGATGTGCTTGAATAGGGAAATTGAAAAAAATCATGCTGACAAAAACTGCAGTACCAAGAGTGGCCACTGTGAAAACTTATGTGAAATCTCTGTGTGTATATGAAGAAGAACATGAAACACCTATTTTCAGTTCCCATTTTTAAGCAATAGTGGAAAAAAACTTATATATTGTATTTACAATGACAAATAAAGGAACCTTGAACCAGTCAGATCCTGTTCCATATATATGGTAATGAAGTTAATGTTACTTCAGATCTTTCTGATCAATTATTTAATATTAACAGGCATTTGAGAGAAGAGAAGTTAAAGTAAAACATGAAAGATGAACTGTGTGATAATGTAGCAGAATTCTGTTTGCACACTGCGGAGAACAAACAAAAAGACTATTGTGTGCACTGCAGGTTATATTATGGACTAATCACTATGTAGAAATGAGTTAAGACAAGACCTATAAGACCCAGTAGCAGCTCGGTTTAGAACTGTATATTTGGGAGACACCAATAATAAATACAGATGGACACTGGAGAATTGGCTGTCTTCTTTGCACTTTGTTGAGTCGAAACCAGAAAAAATAGCATTAAGCAAGGAGAGACAGCCTGAGCAAAAAAAAACAAAAAGGAAGTTTGGTTTTCCTGATTAGTCATCTGGCCTAAGGGCCAAGCTATTGTGTTAAAGAACTAAGAGTTTCTAGGACTCAAAGAAAATGGTTAAATCATATGCATTTTTATCTCCAAAAGAAATGCAATCCTATCCAACTGCAGCTCTAACATCAGCAGCTATAGTGAACCTTCGCGAGGTTTTGGTAATGCTGAGTAAGCTGGATATACCAATTATGAACACAGAATCAAGTGAAATCTATCAAATGGCTTAGTGTGTAAATGAATTTCAGGGTTTCTGCCTAAATCTTGAAGAGAATATAATGCCATTGGCGTCGTTTCATTCATTTAGACAAAAAAAAAAATAAATGAAACAGGCAGAGAAAGGAGGGAGTGTGAGATAAACTGAAAATATTAACCACCCCTGGTAAAACAGAGGGAAAAAAACTCAGTTTTATGTTGTAATTGCTTGAATTAACTTTTTAAAGCTACATTTTATTAATGATCTATATAGAAACATCCATAGCTAAGATTAAGGGTCTATAAGGACAAAGGGTGTTGGATGTGACTACCACTGTAAATCTTTTTCATTGAGAAATCATACAATAAATAAGTTTTACTTGGTAACAAGCCAGATAATAATCATTTCTCACCACAAATCAAATCCATGTAAAGGCAGAAAAACATACCGACCTCTCATTGGGGTACTAAGATTGGTCGCAGATTTTATTGGGCAAGTTAATTATGCTGAAAATACTTTAAAGTTTGTTTCTGGTTTGGTTCACACCCCAAACTGTCCTTGAAAGACTGCTGTGAGCCAGGATGACAATAACAAAGTAATGTGTGCTGATAAGGAGCAGCAAAGAAGTGAAAGCCTGAAGGTCAGTCCTGGTTGTGCTGGGAGCTCCCAGAGCGCTGAGGATTCTGCTGACATCCACCGTCTTTGTTCTGCGTAATTGGCTAAAAGACTGAGCAACTATATTTACACATCCCCCGAAGAACATTAATTACAGACTGAGAGAGAGAAAGAAGTAGCATCACTTTACTGGTAGTTGCGCATATGAATGCTAAATAAGGGATGGTAGATGCAAATGGCTTATATAAGCATCACAATTATGGATGTTCGCTTATGCTAAAATGTTTCTGAACTAAATTGGACATGATTTAAAATAACAGATGAAAGGTGATATGTTCTGTATGATCACACCTTAAACACACATCATAATGGTAAAATGTTCATTGACTGTATACTCAGTTTTTCCTACTTTATTTGCTCATAGCAGCAAAGTCTGCTGTTATGTTTAGAAACTTGGGGAAATTATTTCAAAGAAACATTGTTCTTGGGATGTTAATCCTGGTCTTTGTTGAGTTCTGCTGTTAGTATTCACACAATCAACCCTATTCAGCTCCAGGAGATTTCCGTGCACCCCCTCCAAATGCAGTTGGCAGAAATTATTTGTAAGAATGTAAATGCATTTTTTCCAGGCCGTCCAGAACTTTGTCAACATGGTTGTAGCACTAAAATTAGTTATTTTCTTTTTAATTTTGTTTATATTTTTCTTTTTTTACTTTTTGGTCAATACAAGCTCATAGTCTGTAAGATATACTTGTGAGAGAACCACATGGTTTGACCAAACAGCAGACATGGACATAAGCAGCTGAATAATCATTCCAGTTTTAGTTCTTTGAAGTCCATTTGAAGGGTGCACATGTATTTGTGCATTGTATTGTAAGTCCCTGATTATACTCTGTTGCAGATATAGACACTGGCAGCTAGAGACATCACAGCTGAGCAGTTATTCCTGGTATACTTCTTTGAAGTCCAAAGCTTGGGGCGCACATGTAGTTAATGGGTTGTGATGTACAGTCAAACACAATAAGCAGGCATGTGGACATCTGCATGGATCACTGTCTGATGATCAAATTTAGGTCACTTGGACCCAATTTTTCAATGTAATCAAATTCAATTTTATTTATATAGTGCCAAAAGGAGCCTAGTGGACTTTAATACATTTGCACGGGCTGAAGCTATAAAGATGCCTCTAGGGTACTGCGTTTGGGTTTGTATTTGCCCACACCCAGCTTTGTATCTGTTGTCTACATGTTGCAGTTGGTTACTTTCACCAGTGGGCAGTGAAATTATTAACGTTTTTTTCTTAGGTGCACCAGCACAAAAGTTAGGTGCACCCAAATATTTCAACCGCATCACTTAACCACTCTGTTATACATGTTCACTTTTTAAAAAAAATAATTGCTGTCCATACAGACAATATTGATTTGTAAATGATTAACTAACAATCTTGTCAAAACAAAGTTCTTTATTTGGAGCACGGTTCAACAAGAAAGATAAGTTATTGAAAAAGTGCTGGCGCTTAAAGTAGTTTGGCAATGTTAAACTTAATCATCATCTCGGCCTCCTCTGACGACCTGTTTGCTGCTACCTGCCTCTGAAAGGCAGTGGGGGAGAGGGGACACTTGGGCAGTGCATTTATCGCCACATATATTGTGTTTTCTGGATACACTGTGCTTTTTCATCATTCAGAGGTTGATGGCTCCGTGTCAGAGCGCTGGCAATAAATTTCAGACGGATCAGGCCTGGAAATAATGACAAAGTTATCAATGGTTCTTTTCATCTTTTCTCATTACCCACAGCTACATCCACTTCTGTCAGGCCTAGGCTACTCGCTAGGGTTGGGTATCGTCACTGATTTCTAGAATCAATTTGATTCCGATTAACAAGGTCCCGATTCGATTCATTGACTTACACAGTCAGAAATATTATAATTCTGAATCATTTATCAGTACTGATACATATGAGACTTCATCAGAGGTGTAAGCATAACAGCAGATGCCTTTGTGTCAAAGTAACTGAGGATAAAACACAGAAGAACATGAAGGAGATTTTCCTGGCCTGGCTTTTTATAGCAGATAACCTTAAAAATAATCTGAATATTCTGCAGTAGAACAAAAACTGAAGAAAACTGTGAATAAGCATATGAACATTACCTGATGCTGCTGAAGTGAAGCAGAGCAAAGTTCAGGGTTTTATTAGAGACACAGCTAAGTGTTTGGAAATTTGGCATCATTTAAAAAAAAAAAAGAAATTCTTTGCTATTAATAGCACAAAAAAGACTAAAACACAGAGCGCAGACCTGATGCCTCAGAATCAGTGAGCTGTTGGCTTTCATCCCCGACGGTGTGTCCGCTACAAACCGTCGGGTGAGAAAGCCGACATCCCACTGATTCTGATGTGTCCCGCTCTGTGTTCACGTCTTTGTGCAGAATCCGTGTACCTGCTCACATTTACTGTTTTAGCTGTTTGGTTTAACCAGCTTTAACCTGAGATTCTGGCATTTCTGGTAAAATACATTTATATTTAAAAGTCGATTCAGGATTTAATGGATCGATATCGCTTCTCACCTCTCTCTATCTGCCTGCACTTTCAATCGTTCACACGTGAAGGATCACAAACAATCAGAGAGGTCCTGCCCCTGACTATCTCTGATTGGTTTAGACCACGATATGGGCATAATGTGTGTCTGTTGTGAGCACTTGGAGACTTTCAGAGTTGCAGAGACTTTTTTTGAACAGCTGGTTGCACCGGAGTTTTTCATTTAAAGAAAGAAAAGCATCAGACTGAGGTTTAATAATGGCTAAGATGTCTTTTTCTCTTCTCTCAAAATGATGATAAATTCAGCAAAGGTTTGATTTCCCAGCAGACTCTACTGATACTAGTCCATTCATCTAATTGTTTTAAATCTAGCCATGATTCACAGTGATAGACATACAGTTTATTTAGTCACTTACTAAGTATTTTTAAAAATGCTTGCCCTTCCCTAAACCTTATTGCCAATCCCATCAGCAGCAGGTTTACTTTCTCTGGAGACTTAATAAAAAAAAAGTGTTTTAAGCAAACCACCCTCTCGTGAACTAAATCATACAGACACACCCTTACATGTGTTTGTACAGAGCCTGGTCACATGCGAAACGCTCAAACTGAGACCTCACCTTTTCCTGCTGTTCACAGCTTGTATCCTGCTTTTTTTTTTTAGTTAAAAAAAAAAAAACAAACCCTA
>VUQR01013130.1:70385-87885 GCA_015108515.1 Hemichromis elongatus | reverse complement strand
AGGTGTGTGTGTCATGCTAGCTGGCAGCAGGGCAGGCATAAACCACAGGGAGATTGTGAAGGGGGGGGGGGGGACTATAATTTATTTCATTATTTTAATGAATTATGTATATCTTGTTCTTGGTATAATGGTCTAATTGTGCCTATTGAAGTTGTGTTTCATCTTAAATTTAAATAATTCATCATTATGATTATTATGATTGATGATCATTAGCCTGTTTTGGTGCCCCCTTCGGCACTCGGTGAGCTGCAGTAGCACCGCTTCACACTTTGACCTATAATTACTGCCAAATTACACGTTTTTTTTTTTTTAGAAAACTTTTTTTTTTTGTAAATTCTGTAAATTGAGGGAGAGAAAACCGAACAGAAACGGTGCTCGGGGGGTTAAAACGGATGTATTCGGATGTAAGAGGAATATTCGAATCACATTTCCTCCTGATTGCCACGGATTAATTGGAGCAAGTGTCTCTCTGTGTTTTGGGCTTTGGTATCTGGGCGAGATACCCCTTCCACCACCAGCCTGTGCCAATAGGTGACACATGGCCGGCTATGCATCATTTTACGAGTGTTTGGCTAGAGCCTCATCCTCTCTCCACGGCCCCTCAGCCTGCTTCTACAACCCGTAAAGAGGACATCCATCAGGGCGATGTAATTTGCCGTGCAGTCAAGCTTCTCTGCTAATACAATTTGTTAACCAGTTGTGGTGTGTGTGTGTGTGTGTTTGTGGATGTGTGCGGTATATGGAATTTATTCTTATTTTTGTATCCTGTAGTTTGTTGTTTTTCAAGAACGCTGATTATCACAATTACCTTGTTAGCTTATTACCTTTTGTAGAAAGTAGAATCACACTTTGGATCTCATTGAAGGTGGTTTAGATGAAGGGAGCTTTGAGCTCCCAGCTCAGAGGTGTAGTGGTAATTTGGAGGCTTTACTGGTGTTCCTTGGCTGAGAGTGACATGGCAATCTGTGATGGCCGGCACTATGTACTTCACACTCCAAACTATTTGTTGCTCAGTGACATTGAGGTGACCCAGAAAATTCTATGTCATTAAATGCTTGGAGGATTTTTTGCTGCTGACCACACTTTGTTACCAGCTCAACAACACGCCGCTTGTTTCTCTCACCGGAGTGTCGAGTGTCATCCTGCTGCACGTCCCGCTCTAACGAAATTCCGCAATTACCGGGATCTCTAGGAATTGGAGAATTTCCTGTTCCTTGTGTTTTCTTCCTGCTTCCCCCAGCGTTGCATCACAGTGGCAGCTTTACGCCGAATGCTACCAAATGGGTTTCCTAGATACCCTCGCACAATGCAGTTTAATTCTGGTTACACAACACTAGATGTCACTCCAATGTTCTGAGATTAGTTTGATGTGACTGCGTTTGCCCACAACCTAGTTGGACATCCCTTTTCGCCTTTTAGTGCATTTCCACACATCAGCTCGCACGCTTTCATATCAAATTGCATCACACAGGCCTCCAGTTAACCACGGATCAAAAGCCCGCGTCACCCGAGTCGAAGATGCCGTCTCAGATAAGCAGATTTAAAGTGTGTGTTGTTTTAGCAGAAAGCCGAGGAGGGGTTAGTGCTTCGGTGTGATCCTGGGTCTCAAGGGGAGGCTCCCGCTTGTCAGAATGTGCTGTTGCAGGATCTTCCTGATGAAGTCATTAAGAAGTCATTAAGAAACCATTAAGAATCATTAAGTCGGCGAGGTGGCACTCCAATGCGCACACAGCGAAGCGCCAGGCATCAGGAAAACTTGTTAATCACGCAGTTTATTTGTTTCCCCAGTGTGAGACTGTAAATACTATGACAGTGTGTTGAAGTGTGCATCCTAATGAAAGTCTGTATTAGCTCCTCTGCCAGTGTGCGAATGCCGTCTCCAGAGGGGCCACTCTCATCATCACACGATGGTTGCCTCCTTGCCAGCTAACTCTCTAAAGCAATAAACAAGAGCACGCGTTTCTGATTCCGTTCACTCATTTTTCCCTTAATCGCCCAGGTGGCTGATTTATAAAATGGCAGCGATATCACGGCGCGCTCTGCGTTATTATTTTATCCTTTCCGGTTCAGTCTAACGTATGTGCATGGCTCTGTTTGCGTCCATGCGTTGCATGCGCTTGCCATGCGTATAGGCGTGCCCTCGGTGTTTTTCCAGCTGATTGTCTGTGACCACTAGAGCCCCGGCAGAGTGACGGGTCAGGAGGAGGAGGGTGCTGCTTGGATACGCACCGAAGTGCTCTTATCTTAATCATTGGGCCTGAGCGAGATGCTGCTTCCCCCCATAATCATCTTCATACGGTAAATCTCTCATTAGGAGGTCGTGCTAAGCCAAACCCTCGGAGACCTGAGGCTATCTCCAGGATGAGGAGAGAGAGATGACAGCTCAGGTGTCGCCTGATGGAGCTATATGAAAGATTTACACTCTGTGGATGAAGCTTCATGTCCTTTCTTTTAGGAATTTGGGGTTTATTTGTATTCACTTCATTAAAGCCGTAGGTAGATATGCATATGTAGAAAAACCTGAAGCATTGTGACGAGTGAAATCCATCTTTTCAGTTTCCACACGTTAAACTTTTACAATGTGACGCACGATGGCTCAATGACCGCAAAGAGAGTGGCTGTAAAAGAGCAATTACACATTAACGATCACCAAAACTATTACCTGGATTGTTTTAGAGTTTGCACAATCTTTCCCAGGGTCTAGTTAATAAAGGCACACACGCACATAAATGCTTTTTGGTTCTGCCTTTGGTGAAAACAGCACAGCAAGGAGCTCTAATGCGATAAATATCAGTCATCCCTTCCGCGTTCCAGGGCTTCTGTCCAGCTCCGGGGCTCCTAAATCCTTTAACGCCGCCCACCCTCTGTCTGCTGTAACCAAACAACCAAAGTAAACAATAAAAATGCAGGTGTGTTCAACAAAGCGTCTCATGTGATCACAGCCTCGTAAATCCCCGCGTGAACTTTTACTGCCGTTTGAAGCCGTCGGAGGATACTGACACAAACGCTCTCGACATAACAGAGAGGCTACACATGACAGATGGCTTTCTGCCGGAGTAGAATCATCTTACGCACGTGCCTTTGTCCGCACATTTGGCGCGATACACCTCCCCGCTGCTTTTCAACCCCGCAAACGCCGCCCTCCCGCCGACCGCGTGACCCGGGTCAAGCCACTTCTCTCAGGGATTAATCCTCGTTGTGTGTAAACACATTAACTGGCAATTAATATGGAGATTCTGCTCCAGATGTGCCTGTAAAAGTGGAGTTTAGACTTGGCAAGCAGCTTTTCCGATCCATATGGGTTAGCCGGCGAAGCAATATTCCACCTGCTCCTGCCGCCATTATTTCTCACACAGGCAAACAAACGCCCCAAATGAGAGTCGCAGCATTTGGTTTAGCTGCGCCGACAAGGGAGGGGGAGAGCAGCTCGTTCTCGCGGCATCCATATACACCTGGTTAGTATGTGTTTGGACGCCACGGAGAATCTGTTTCTGCTCTTCCGTTATGTTAATTTCAATCCTCCCACACTCGGAACATGATGATGTGAGGGTTTCATCAACAGCTGCAACTGTCTGTTAAGTGATACAACATTCCTGCAGTATCAGTAGTTTTCTGTCGACTAGTTAAAGTCGACAAACTTTCCGCCGTCGGATTGCACTGATAACGTGGAGGGAAAAATGATGTAAAAGGTGGAAATAGTCACAGTGTGTAGCGATGGCTCGGTCCCGTCTGTGGCATTTCACCTCACCTGCTAACTCGGGCGCGCAGGATTCCTCAAACAAATTGAACCGAATTGTGCTAAATTACTTTTCTTATCGATCCAGCTGATTTTCGGGCCATGTAATTTAATCCCGCTATTACTAGGCCTATATATCATCTTTGTTTATAAAGAAAGGCCGATCAATAAAAAATAATACCGACTCCGTTTGAAAATGAATCGATGTGAAACACGACGCTGCAGTATTATCATTCAAAAGCAGTGTGGCGACCCGATCTGCTTCAGATGTACTGTCACAGCTTCAGTGGCAAAGGTCTTATCTGACTGGCAGCATGGAGGCATTAAAATAAAACAAACAGCAAAAATAGCAGGTGAAACAGATAAAGCTCGTGCTGCGTGTCAACCAGGAACTTAATTTTTAGCCCTGGCGCTGGATGACTGCCACGGTCGCCTGTTGCTTTACAGTTCTCTGGTTTTGCCAGTCAGGTGCATGCAGGTCACAGCTGAGATATCATGCAAGTCCTGCTGAGACGACGGGTCGCTTCAACCGGCTGCAGAAAGAGCGATTGCGTACAAGCTCTGTTAACTCCCGTTCCCGTCAGAATTTCCTCAGAAACACACATTAATTCGGATTTCAGAGCTGCAGCAAAACAAGCGGCTAGTTTTCATGTGTCACACATCCTCGTGTTGTTTCTCTTTTCTTTTTCTTTTTTTTCCTCTGGCACAAAAGCTGCAGCACTCTCATCATCCACAAGATAGACTCCATGATAGAAATATAAATGTGTGCATATTTTAAAGGCGTCCTCAGTAGACGGTGCGCGCCTTTAATGTATTTGTGCCGAACAGTATCAGAATGTCTCTGGCTCGGTTGCATCAGCTCCTTTTCTCTCCACCTCCCGGTGTGATGAAAGAAACAAACAGATGTACAACAAAACACTGAACGTCTCTTTGACTTGTTACCTGTTGTTCACGGTTACTCGTGTTATAAAACTCAGTAAAGGTCGGACAACCTTTAATACAAACTGCACGTTGGGTGTTTTTAGCTGGTTTTGTAGCCTGTAGTAAAAACTAGGGATGAACTTTAGGGCCTATGTTCATAGAAACATCAGCAGTAATTGATGCTAAAATATTTTTTAATCACTTCATGTTTGTTGTCATTGTTTTTGGACCTTTTAATAATAAAAGTAAACCTTGAACATGAAAAAAAAAATCTTTTTAAGGTTCAATAACAAAGACAAAAAAAAAAAATGGCCACTAATATGCAAAAGGTTGAATTTGCAAATATTGTTATCAATATACTGATATGCATTAAAAAACAGCAGAGAGCTGTTCAGCAAAGTCTGTAAAACATTAAAACGCTTAAGCTTGCATGTCAGATTTTGCTCGTCATTAAACTTTTTGCACTTTTCTTCCACGGCGTTAGAAAACATGACTAAAAAGAGCCATTAAAGACAAATGATTACTCATATTATCCAACAACCACACTGAGATTCCACGGATTGCCGGAACATACCTCAGCGTCAAAGTCTCTATGCCTTCTGACAAAGACGGCATAAACAATGCATATCTGGATAGGAAGGAGTGAGATTTGATGAAAAATGTGACCTTAGCTCTGAGAAACACTGCCACCAGCGAGAAGAGTGATTAACTTTGGTGCATTATTTGACGTTTTGGCCTCAAATGCACTTTTACAGGCAATGGCGAAGCTTTGGCTTAAATTAGACATCATCAGGAAGAAACAGAAACAAGATACCAGGCTGCTAGCTGTTTCTGGTGTAACAGCTCCAAACCTCCCACTCCCCGCCACATGGGGTCTGTCCTCCAGCTCTGCCCGGATGGACTAGCGGTCCCCTGATGGTCGCATCCTTTCTCCTGAGGTCTGCCGTGTGCTGACGGGTAAAGGGGAGAGATGCACTAGCAGACGCTGGCCGCAGTTGCTCTGCCTGGCACGAGCGTCGTGTTGGCTCCGACCGAACCCGAGTCTTCCAAGAGCTCTGTCTTTTCCGGCCGGCCTGGGCGCCCGCATGGGGCCTGGCATGCTGAGCGTGAGCTTGGCATCCCGGACAAACAACAGGAGGTGGAGGCATCCTCGCTCTTTCTCTCTCCTGATGATCCGCTCCAAGGACGATTTCCCTTCTCCCGGAACTAGCTGCGGTTGTGCACAAAGCAGCAGCAGCAGCAGCATTTACAGACAATCAAAAGGAATAGAATAGAACAAAAAGCGACTGAGAGGATAGGTCTGATTTGATTGAATACTATTGTAAAGAATCGCGTCCAGGCTATTTAAACTTTGTGCTTGGATTCATGCTGACACAAATGCCAAAATGCAGATATTGTGTGTGTGAAGGCCGGCCACGGCGCCTGAAAGACGAATTGAATTTTTCTCCACATGAGCTAATGACGGCTTCAGCGGTTCTAAGGAGGAACGTGTTCCACTGTAGAATCTGTGGTGGCGTCAGGCGACGATGATGTTGTCATCATTCTCCTGTGCTTTGCACAACTGGAAAAATAAGCATCAGTGTGCCCAGAAGAACGTAACAAAGTTACTGTTTTGTGGACTGTTTATCAAACCACGGTGCATATTTAACATCAGAAAAATCACACGGCACACCCCCAAACTAAAACGTCACAAAAAACATATTGATAATTTTCCCCTGTGTACCAGTTATAGTGGAACTAGCTCAGTTTGTCCCCAGTATACCTTTTTTGCTTTCCTCTCACCACTACTCATGCTGGCCCCTTCATCTGGGTCGGAGTTTTCTCCTGGACCCAGATCAGATGGACTACTTTTTCTTTTCACATAGTTATCTGTTGCTATTACGTGCTGTGTCGTCTCACAGCGTGACTATTGTGTGATGTCTTCTTTGTCTTCTTCTGTTCTACTTGCAGTTGGCAACCCATTTAATTAGAGCAGGTAGTTGCACTGCCCTCTATTGGAAGAGAATGTAATTGTTCTGCCAGTTACTCACGCCAGTCGCTTAGAGTGTTAATCAGGTGGAACCAGATCACAAAGTGTTTGGGAAACACTGAATTAGAGAGCTGAACTCGTGATGACATTTTTAATCTACGGCTAACTCTTGTTTCCCTTTGCTGAACTGAGCACTTTCAGGCCTGCTTCTAGAAAAAAATGAGTGGGATTGCATGTGAAGTTAGTGTGGGTGGTGTGGGCAGTGTGTGCAGCTACCCTCGTAAAAAACACAACTTTTTCTAATGGTCGTCAAATCACATCTTTACTGATGTATATGGAGGTGTCGAAAGTCGTCATTAAAAGTGCAGGGGAGGTCGTCATTCTCCGTCTTTAAGGGGGGAGGAGTTACATGTTTAAAACAGAAGCCCTCACGATCCCTTTCATTGGAAAAGTCTAATGTTAGCAGGAAAAAATCAAACAATGCTCCTAAAAAAAAAACTCAGAGTGTGGCAGCACGAGTACTTATGTCAGTGTAACTTGGTTTCATCCATATCCATTAAACTCACCGACGCTCCTGGGGGAATGTGTTCATTAAAGCCCGCTAAATACATGAATATTGAATGAACAACAACAAGAGATCATTTTTCAAACTAGAAATCCCACCTCACGGCTGTAGGTCTCTGCCAACCATTCAAGTTGCAGTTTGCATCCATCTTTCTATTTCGGCCGTTAATGGGAGCCGTTAGAGGACGTCGCTCGCCGTGCACATTTCGAAGGCCTGCGAGGGGGAAACGTTTGATTTGTGACGAATGGGTTTACGCATAAAATTGATTGGACTCGACTGCGTTAAGCTTTTCTTCTGTTGTTCCTGCTTTATGTATTATTTAGCAGAGAAAATAACAAAAGGGATAAAGTATGTTTTTACATTGAGGCACTGAAGCTGAGATTTATGCCAACTTTGGCTTTCAGCACCATAAAGAAAACGATCGCGGTGCTCTACAGCGTAATGTTCTCCGCCGCTAATAACAGCGCGGTTAATATGTTACTGTAGGTCTTTGGAAAGGTTGCGGCGTGACTTCTTTCATGCATATAGCGCTAAATACCATATTCAGTCATTTAATGCTGCATTAAAAACTCGAATCACTCACATCCACCGACCAAGCAACCAAACCCGCATCATAACATACCTCTGTTTAACCAGCGCTTAAAGATCTGCCTAACAGGAGCCATGACAGTAACAACATGAACCGCATCGACTAGTGATTGATAAGTCCATCAGAAAATGAGCCAATAATGCCAAAAAAATTGACAGAACAGCCAGAAGTTTATTACAAAGTTCAGGGAAAATTTGAATAAAATTTCAATTAAAAAAGAGAAAACATTTTAACATAATCCCGCTCTCCCCCCAATGTTTTAAACATTATCACAGTGCATATTTAATTTTGCGATTAGTAGTCCACCTTCAGAGTGTAAAGTGTTGCACAAATAGCAGGGGCAGACACCGAAGCATTAATTTTGTCCCATTTACATGCACTTTGTAATGTAGTACTTTAGCAGAATGTATTGGCATATGGGATAAATATAAATAAAACATGTTTTGACATTTATACATGAAAATGATTATTTAGCAATTCCACGAGCGCGCTGGCTTCGCTCGCGTCGCTCTTGCACGCGCTGCGTTTCCTCTCTCGACTTTGCGAGTTCTTCAGAAACCTTCGGGCCCGCCGTCGTGCACCGTTCAGCGCACTTTCTACACACAAAAGACACTAAATGCTCTCTGGACGAGCGCAGAAATCCTCCTTCAGCTGTATAATTTCCTGCAGCCTGGAGGTGTAGAAGCTACCGGCATCGTTCCAAAACAGTTTCTACCAACTTCCTGAGCGCGTTTGTTTCCGTGTATCACAGTGTGAAAGTTAGAAGATGTAAGAGGTCAACAGGGTCCAGTGGTGCGAAAAGAAATCCTCCAGCGTCTTCTGTGTTATTCACAAAACACGTGGGAAAAAAAAAATCACACTTCTTCCATTTGAATTACCTCTCGATCACTCTTCTTCACATTACCATATCGATCTGTGGCTAATGAGCTGAAAACGACTTTCTTCACTTCTCGCACAACGACTGACTGACCAACGGGAAATTTGAATCCCAACAATGTCCTTCAGGCATCACGTGACCGGAGGCAGCGTCTCATTTCCATACGGAGCTCTGCGGATGGCTACTTCCTGACCGCCACAGCTGATGAAAATAAAGGAAACCGTATCTTAAAGCAGCGCCCTTCCTGCAACCCCCATAATTCATGCTGTTTATGATGTAAATATTTCAGGGAGGTGAGATGACCCCACAGCATGGCAAAGGCCATTAATAATCATAAAAAATACGAACCGCCCTCGCCGTGATTAATTGCACGCGTTTTGCATAATGCTTTGTTTGCGGTGAGCTTTAAGCAATTTACTATCAGCCGACCAAACTGTCAAAGTAACCAAGGCTACTTCAAAGTGATTTTTGTCTGTGTATCACTGGTTCCTCTACAGCTATGGCCACAAAGGCTGAAGCCTGAAGTAAGCCTGCTGTAAAAGGTGTTAGAGGAAATACACACTGTAGTAAATACCGGGCAGGATGAGTAACAAACAAATGAATAAATAGACGTTTGAGAATGAGACCAGTGCTCTACTGCAAATGTATAAGAAGACAAAAAGTGTAGCACAGCAAATTAAAAGTAAAATTGGATTCAGCCAAAACGCAAACACAAATTTCCTGTCTCAGATTTCCGTGTCACACATTTTCCTCCTCATTACAAATATTCATAACGATCGACTCGAGCGATATTAGGCTAAATGTCGGCCAAGTAAACCCGGTGTCTTGGCAGCGTCCGCACACCCTGCTGGCTCAGTTGAGAACAGTGGATCCAGAACAACTGGATCATACATATTAATTTTTTTTTCGGCATTCGATTATGCAAAACAGGCTGATCGCTTCATCCTCTGCTGTGCTGTCGTTTTAACCTAAAAGTGTGCTTTAGAAAAAGGATGTTAAAACAAGTTTACTGACTTATGACTGAAAAGTTTGTTCAGTTTTTCAAAACATGGTTAGTTTGACAGCAACTCATGTCGTCAGTTAGACGTTATTACAAGTTTCACCCACGTGAAACTCTAAATAGTAAATAAAACTAAACTCCTTTATTTGCTTTTTAAGGAGCTTCTCTTCAGTGTGCTGTCCCAGTGCCTCATGTGTGGATTAACCATGTGTGCTTATAAGCCAATGTATCGCAACCTTATGACTGCACCTCGTAAAATAACAGGACAATATGTCCACATGCAACAAATGTTCAGATTACGACAGAACACGATATTTAAGGAGCAGCAGTAAAGCTGGGAACGATTATTTATTTGCCAAAACAACAAATTCACCTTCACCGTAGCGACGTGTGAAGATGCTTGTGCTTCGGCTCAGCATCATCAGTTTACCAGGCAGCCAAGAAGTCATGATAAATATCTGAATCTAACATAAAGTGCCTCTTAATCAATGATTAATTACAATGTAAATGAAAAACATCAGTAGGAAACTTACAGAGGGAAAGCTAACAGCATTTGATTAAAGAAATTCCCCGCATGCACTTGTTGCCTACGCTGCACCACAGTGCACGGATGCTCTCTCCGGATTACGCTGCGTTTTTATAGCAGCCGCCGCCGCAGCTGTAAAACGCAGGTCGGCGGCACGCGGTTACTTTTGGTGGTAAATCTGCTGGATTGTTTTATGGCACAAAGACAGATTACTTCACAGCCCCAAAACAAGAAGCAGCCATTGTTCTCTGGGTGTGCACAGAGGGTGAACATCGAGTACAGGAAAACCAGCCGCTGTTTGCTTTTGTCCTTGTGGCGAACAATCCTTCCGAGTTATCGTGGAGGAGACTGAACAGAGAGAAGCAGTCTTCAGCTTTCGATGGGCTGCGTGCTTGATATAGCATGTGTGACCAATTAAAACACACAGCTGTTCTTTCTCCCATCTGTTTGAACAGCGCCGTATTATTGACTGTGTTTGGATGTGATGTGTCATTCTCACATTGAATTACCGGGCCTCTCGTTTGTTCTCATCAGCTGAGCTGCTGTCTGATTTATCCTCATCCGTTTCCCGTCCTCGCGTTCTTTGTGTTCTGGAATTTTAACTCGGACCATCAGACGAAAGAAAAGTCTTTAGAGACGCGGCGTTAAAGTAGTGAGTGGCGAAGCCTTCCACTAACAAATAGAAACACTGAATTTGTTCAGTTTAATCTTCTGAATTTGTCACTACAGCGTTAGTTTGCTGTGACCTGTAGCTTATGCCGGCTAATGAACACTAATCTCAGAAAGACTAACTGGCGTTATAGTTGCTCACAAATACAGATGCACACAGACGGCGTGAGCGTGCGGTCCAGAAGGACAAACCTGGTCTTGTTATTCTAACATGGAAGCTGACACACGCGTGTTTTTTTAAAAAGCTGCAGTAACCGAGGTGGTGATGTAGACCTGAAGAAGAAAAGGAAGCAGATATTAAACAGTGCGAGGACCGCGTATCTATTTGAGCCCTTATTAGTGACATTTGTAGCTTTTTTCTTTTTTCTTTGGGTGTTTCTTTGATCTTTTGCTCGGCCTAAAGCTTCTCAGTATTTTTGTCTTTTTTTATTGTTATTTAAATTTTTTAATTTTTAATTCTTTATATTTTGTTTTGGCAAAAAAAAAACAAAAAAAAAAACAATATGATGATTATTTCTAAATCAAAAACAAACACATGCAGACATTTTACTATGTTGTAGTCAAAAATATAAAATAATCGAATTAATTTATTGAAACTATCGGTGCTGGCGCAGCTCGTGAACCAAACTGTTGCTCCCGTTGCCACAGGTGTGTGAAATCAAGCACCGAGCCTTTGCACACAGAGCGCTTCAGGTTACCCAGCGGAGTCCACGAAAAAGCGCCCAACGCTCTGCTGAACGAGCAACCGTCATTAACATCAGCACAGCAGCCGTGCACCAGGAGCTTTGTGGAACAAAATCATCTGTTTTTAAGCTTCTCCAGCTCAGTGACCTCATCCTCCTTTTATTATCATTAGTATAAAATGTCTGTTTGGTTGTTTTTGCGCTCGAGCGGGAAGGGCTTCTTATTTTATTTGATCTTTTTTTAATTTATGGACTAAAACCTCATTTCAACCGTAATTGATGGCCGAATCAACGGGCTAAACGATCACTATTTGCAGCACTACCAATGAATCACATTTCCCAGCAATATATTGATGGGCTGAGCCTGAGGATGACTGAGTCACCAGCGTCTTGGATTAGACGGAGACAGACAAAACTGGCCAAACAAAGGGGCTCCTCTCGTGGAACATTGCAAGCGCTGGAAGTCAATAGTTTTATTTGATGTAGATTCCTGAGAGGCTGAACTAACTCAAAGCCTCGGCGAAGGTTGGCGGCAGATATAAACCGCCGCTCCCCACTCTGGGCAGAGACAATACATCTGGAAGCCTTGTGAATCAGGTGCTGGCAATTTGGATCCGAGCAGCAAGACACGATGTTTGATTTGAGCGGAGCTGGATCGGATCGCTCCCCTCCGATTGAGCCGCAACCAGCTGACATTTTGACAGTATTTAATAAAAGCCACACTTGATTAGTGAGGCCTTACCGCAATCTTTTTATTTATTCTCAGCGGCAGAAAAGCATTAATTCACAGTAATTAATGAACAAGTGGTGGAGGGCCCGGGAACAGCTGCCTCCTCCGGGAGGCTGGAGGAAGGGACTCTTTCCTTTGCCCTGATTAGATGCACTCCATTTCCAAGCTCCCCACGACACTCACTGTCTAATGATAGCTGCTGCTGTTTGGTATACCTGGCTTTCATACCGGAAAGAGTCGGCGCTGCTTTGGCTTTCTGATTAATGCTTTTGTTGCTTTGCCTCCGTGCACCTCCAAATGAACGGATCAAACAGGAAGCACGCTGCACTTCCTGTCTGGGACTACAGGGGTAAAAGTAAAACTCGACAGCAACTGTTTAGCATTAAAAATGAGATGAAAACCAATTTCCAAATGTTGTTTTTGACGTGGCAGACGCAGCAGACGCGTTACGAGTCCATTTGGAGTCGTTCGACTTGCCATCCATCTCATAATGCGTCCATTTTGAGTTTGAGTTTTTTTTTTTTTCTAGTTCAGAGTCCTTTTGTTGTCTTCTAACCCTTCCCAGCTCATATCCTCTGTCTTTGGCTGTCACTCGATTTTAGTCAGAAGGATAAGCTGATCTCTTTTATCCACACTTGATCTTTCTCTCTTTTATCACCGCGTTTTGATTTTTTTTTTTCCACCCCGACATCCTTCTTCCTTCCAGCTGGCTGGCCATAGAGCTGTGCTTTATGAAAACTGTTTAGACTTGAAAGGCGAGACCGAGGTGGCGGTGGGGGTGGTGAAGCGGTTTTACCAGCCCACAGGTCACACTTCTTTTCTTATATTGTTTGTCACAGTGAAATGCAGGAATAAGTACTTGGCATTCCATCAGCTGCTAATTGTCAGCTTCTGCTTCATATAGATAGCAGCTAAAGACCTGGACCTAAATTTAAACTTGCTTATGTGCCAAAAAGTAAGTTTTTCCTCCCACAAGGTGGCTCTGAGTGAACTAAGTGAAGAAAGAAGAAGTCATTATGCTGCCGGCTGCTTCCTGGCTGAGACAGGTGCTGTTTCACAGCTGACATGGACCGCGGTTTGACTCTGCAGTTCTCACCTCTAAAGCTTAATTCTCTCAACGTATTAGTCATTTTCAGGTTTGCTGTAATTAAATCAGTATGTTTGGTCTATAATGTTATGATTTGCATAACTGGACACAAAGATAACCTTATGTTTGACCCTTGAAACAAATAATTAAGCAAAGAGTGTGTGTCAGCATCATAGAAGATGCATAAAGCCCCGTGAGTCTTGATTTGCGCGCCGTAGCAGTTAGTACCTTGTTACAATGTTTCCTTTTTCTTTTGGTCTCGTCTAACTTGGCACATCAATACACCGTATAGGTTCACATTGCACCGACACGCATACCTGCTATTCAGGAATCACCACAAAACTCTGTGAGCCCGAACAGCCGACCTCTAACTTGTAACTCTAAATAGATCAGAAATTCATGTCCACACTGACACAAATGGACGATTTGGACTCGCCAGTTAATCTTTGTACGGTAAGAGAAACCAGAGCATACCCGAAGGGTCGGAGAGAAAAGGCGTCTGCGAGGAAAAGATCTCGCAGGACCCCGGAACCCTTTTCCAGTTCCCCACTATGCTCTCTGTGCAATTAAATTATATGACTGAGCTTTTATTAAAGCTAAAGCAGTATACTAATAAAGATCTGCCATGGGAGGATTGAGATGCCGCCGATGTCGAGACATAAAAGGTCCCAACTGTTGACCGACACCTCGACAGTCTCTGTGCAGTAAAAGATTAGCAAGTGTCAGAGACACCGATGAAACGAGGAGCATCCATGAATACCTCACAAAGACGGCCCCCAGGAACAACTGCCAAGGTTGATAGAGATTGAATTAAAGAAGTGCAAATGTTGGAAGACCAAGCCCCTCCATGGGATCTGCGATCAGCAGACAATGGAAGTGTCTGAAAGCGTGAAGCCCGACGTGTGGATCCAGTCGACTCTGTGGTGTCCTTTAGGCCAGCGCGAAGGCTCAGATCGTGGTAGCACATTAACAGGCTCTAATCACCAGAGCCACGGAGGCAGGAGGACGACACGCCCCCCGAGGCAGTCCTGAACACGCTAGCAAAGACGTAAACCGCAGTCACCGCGAGGCATAAACACGTGTCTGGGATAATGCACAGCAACATTTGTAGATCATGTCTGACACTTGCTTAATGGGTCACACTCCAACCATGAGACCAACCTGTTGAGCAGCTGCTGACCAACCAAGCAGACACGGAGGCTGTTGACAAAGATCAGAGCTGACATGTACAGAAGATAGAGAAGCTCCAGGGGCTGAAGGAAGACGAGGAGGGTCAAGTCAGAAGCAGTAATGGGAACATAAGGACTGTAAGTGTGTGCAAGTGCCACTGGCGCTCGTTTTCTTCTGGGGGTATTCGGTAAAGCACCAAATGTGGATCCTGAAAAATGCTCCCAACAAATCGCCATTTTCTCCCGTTCGCAAGAAACATTCACTTAAGTCTCCTGCTAGAAAATGACCGAGGCGTTTTGATAATGAGGCCGTGTAACAGCCAACGGCCTCGGATCTGAGGCGGTAACGTCAGAGAGCACCGAAGGACAAACCCACATGTTGATTTTTGTAGAAAACAGATTTAGGATTTAGTTTCATAATAAGATGTAGAAAAGGAGACAAATGGTCAAAGTGGGGGCCAAATGCACAGATTTTTTTTTAACAATCAGTTAAAATATTTTCAGTTAGTACTGACTCTGAGTCTTTTCAGATAGAAATGTATTGTGTGAAAAAACACAGTGCAATGACTGATATATGGTACCAGGTGACTTCGTTAAAACGCTTCCCCTAATAAGAGTAACGGAGGCGCAGCTGGTCCGGTCTCTACCTGAGAAACACACTCAACGCTGTTTGGGTCACTTTACACATGATTAGTATTTGTAGATGCTCGCGTACGAATGCTACGTGCAACTTTTAGATATTGCATTTAATGATATACCGTGGATTAGATTGTATGCATGATCAAGTTCTGATGGTGTCACGCAGGAAACGGACAGCACATTTTATTCAACCTTCTGTTCTAATTTGTTCGAATGTATGAATAATGAGGAGTGCAGAGCGGCTGTCTATTGAACCTTGTATTTATGGGCCCAATGCATTAGAAAGTGCAATTCCTGAATGATAGAGAAACCCATTAAAGTAGTAATAAAATTGCAAATGTCTCCCTTCTCTGTTTTCCTGCCTTTCAGTACAGGCAGCGGAAGACGTCTCTCACCGACTGTGTGCGAGCCTCTGGCGAACGCATACATAGCAATATGATACAGAACACATTTCCCAATCCAATTCCTACCTGCTGCGTTGGTGAAACACTTGGTGAGATCCATCTTTTTCAATTACGCCAAGAGAGGACAGGCATTCCTTTAAGCCTGTGGGGAGAGGGAGTTTTTAAGGACAGGTCTCATCTCCACATCTCAAGCTGCATTAAAATGTATTGGTGCTATTGGATATTAAAGGAGAATCTGCCAGATTAATCGGCGAGAGGCTCACTGAGGAATTGCCGTTCAGAGACTTACTTGCAGGAAAGGCTGCTATGTATTTAAAAAACATGAGCGACATAGCAAAGTGTGTTTAACCTGGAGATTTAGCTTGGATGATATGTAGGAGCATTATTTAAAATTCAGGTTGATTATAATTTCGGTCTAATTTCTGAGAGCCAGCGATTCACCCTTTATCTCTTACTTATTGGCTGATAACCCCTTTCTCGTTGCCTTTCAGCGTGAATGTTTCTGAATGGCGGTTAGAATTTAGCTACATGAATAAACCGTAGAGTAAAAGCGCCACAAGTGATCCGTCCATGTAACAGTTTTGTTGCTCCTCGTGCACAAAAACTGTCATTTGCACAACGGTTGGAGCTTCTTGTCAGTTAACTTGTAGCAGGTACGTGACAAGAAATGACTAAAATGAAGACGACTTGAACAGGAAGTGGCAACAAGACACATCAGCAGTCAGACAAAGTTTCCATCCAACCATGTGTGTTTTCACCACTTTCCTCATTGACGTGGTGCCACGTTAGCAAAGCTAGACCAGACATCCTCTCCACCCGAGTTATCCAGGTCTTCTGGTGGGATTCTAATCCCTGTAGAGTTTAATGTCTTTGCCCTGGGGTGTCTTCTTAATTAAATGTGCTCAGAACGCCTCCACGGGGAGATGTCCAGGAGACGTTCTAATCAGATGCACAAGCCACCTCAATTTGCTCTCCTCGGTGCAAAGGATCATTTGTTCTACTGAGCTCTTCCTGGAACTCCGAGCTCCCAACCCTGTTCTAAGGCGCAGATGAACTTGTGTGCTTAAAAGAAAAAGAAAACTTCTGCACAGGCTGTAGGCAACGCAGCTCACCTTTGTACTGGAGGATTCCACTAGGGGGCACATTAGTGAACTGAGATCTTAAATGATGTTAAACCGTAAATTTGCTCTTATTTAGATTAGGCAGCTCAGCTCCTTATCTTCTTTTATACTGAGTTGCATTGCCACAGTAGCATGTGGTGCACGCTGTACCTCCCACGGAGCAGACCATGTTCATCATAAGGGATCGCTGTAAATGCAAACGGATCATTAAGATCCCTAGAAAACGGTGTCATTCCTAAAAGATCCCATGGATCTATGAGTGTCATAAGTTAATAATAAGAACTATAATGTATCAGATTTTTTTCTCTGTAGACTTGTATGTAGATTTATTCATAAAGAGTGTAACTGACCACTCAGAGCACTTAGCGCACACACACACTGATATTGCACCACTACAGGTGCTGTGCAGCGGTTATTCTGTCACACGCTCACAAACCGACGCCTTGCCTGCAGCACTGCTGTTGGGTTCAGTCTGTACTTGATTTATTGATTTGTTTTGATATATTTTGTTTATCCTCTGCTGCTTTCGCTGACAGGTGAGCGCTTACCTCCTATTTAATGCAAACACACTCATAGCTAGATTGGGAAGCCCTGGGTTGACTTATCAAGTGTGACTGCTTAGTTGGATGCTGATGTTGGGGTAAGCGAAGCCAGATAAGTGAACAACATCCTGGGTATGATAGGCCTGCTTCACGGGACAGGTCATGTTCTGGCATTTCTGTCCCTGCTCAAGCGCCTTGTAAATTAGTGACATGCCTATATTGACCCTACACTGCACCCCCCCCCCCCCCCCCCCCCCCCCCCCCCTACTCCTC
>VUQR01013129.1:0-15776 GCA_015108515.1 Hemichromis elongatus | reverse complement strand
GACAAGCGCACTGATGGAGAGATTACCAAAATGTGAGGTACTCTGGTGGCTGCTCATAAAGATGGTACATGACTGACAGACAAAAAAAAAAAAAAAAAAAAAAAAAAAAAAAAAAAAACACCAAAAAAAAGTAAATAATATTTTGCATAGGTAGATCTTAACAAGGTTCCAAGTAAAGCTTCAACAGGCAACACGATGAAAAAACATTTTTTGAGTTTGCAGTTTATTGAAAACAACACTTTAACTGAAACAGGATGTTTTACAGCTGATCAACAGTCAAGGACCACATGCCTTTAAAAGGCCAAATCTGTGCGAAAATGTGGATTCGTTGTGATTTTTTTGTCAGTTAGTCACACTGTGGTGATGTTCTAATAGCAAAGGCAACAAAACGTTCCCTTTTTGAACGTGGTCAGGTTGTTAAACTGCATGAGCAGGGTCTCTCACATCGCCATCACTGCTGAGCTGGGACAGAGTAAGAATTTCTTAAATGATGCTGAGGGAACAGTGGAAGAAAGTTTTATTCTCTGATGTTTTTCAGCAGGACAACACTATGATACACAATGCCCGCAGGTCAAGGGAGTTCTTCCAGGAGAATAACATCACTCTTTTGGACCATCCTGCATGTTCCCCTGATCTAAATCCAATTGAGAACCTTTGTGGATGGATGGCAAAGGAAGTTTACAGAAACTTACAACAGCTCCAGACAGTAGATGCCTTTCGTGCAGCTGCCTTCACCACTTGGAGAAATGTTCCCACTCACCTCATGGAAACACTTGCATCAAGCACGCCGCAACTAACTTTTGAAGTGATCAACAACAACGGTGGAGAGACTCATTGCTGAGTTCATCTTTGGAACTTTTAGGAGTTTTTTAGAGGTGTGGTCCTAAACTTTCAATCAGCCTGTTTCAGTTTAAGCTTTGTTTTCAATAAATTGCATGCTCACAAATATGTTTTGTCTAACTCTCATTTCATCTTGTTGCTTATTGAAGCTTTACTTGGAACCTTGTTAAGATTCAACCATGCAAAAAATTATTTAATTATACTTAAAGAGATCGGGACTATAGTGTGTGTAGGTGTGTGTGGTGTGTGTGAGTGTGAGAGTGTGTTTGTGTGTGCTTGAGAAAGACATCGCTCGCATTTGGTCTAAATATTTTATTGTGAAATAATGTGAAATAAAATTGGATGCCGACACAAGAGGTATGTTCAAGGATGTTGATGATAACAGGATTGGGGTCGATCTGCAGATGAATAAGGGCGAGGGTGTTGCATTTGGAGAAAACACTACATACTAAAACTTTTTCAATGTAACATATTCACATAGAGGACATCACTGAAGGTGAAAATGACTGTTCTACTTCTACCAGCATTTACTGCATGTGACCTTTTCCAGGCACTTAATAGACTAATTGTAGCTTTCAGTTTGTAATCAAGTAGTTTGATCTTTTTTTTCCCTCCAGTCTCTCAATGCTTTTCTTCCTGAATATGCAGCAAGGGTATTTTAAATGTTATCAACAGACCTTGAATGAAATTTGTTCAGTAATGATACTTACATTTTGTAAAATCTCGCTAGATGTCGATTGAACATTAGATTGCAGTCAGCTAAGTTGTTTTCTTACAGTTCCTAATTCAAGTGCATAACCCTAGCTACGTTCTTGCAGACGTTCATTGGTAGGGAGTGTAGACTGTCAGTCCACTGTCTACCTCAGCCGTCAATTTTCATTGATTTACTGTAGAGGAGGCTGTAAAACATTTAAAGCTCTATGTTAACGACGGTGGAACTTATTTCCATCACAGTGAAAAGTGTAGCCAAACTAAAGCTAGCCTGTAGCACTGGCCTCATTCTGCCCACCACTTCACCACCACTGCTCTGGAAGGTTCATGTATGAAGTAAGCTTAGAGTAGGTTTAGCCTAGCATCTATGATCACAATCAGAATACTTTATCGATCCCTAGGGGAAATTATGTTGGTTACAGTGCTTCAGTACAAACAGTAACAAAACAGACATTACAAGAAGTAAGAAATAGCACAATATATACAATATATACATCAATATAAGCACTTACTGATAAATATCTGAATAAGAAAGAAGAGCTTGTGTAAAAAGGGTGTAGCTATTGTAGTAAACAGTGTGTTAGGTGGATGAGGTGTACAGGGAGATGGCCGCAAGCAGGAACGATGTCCTGTGTCGTTCAGTGGTGCTTTTTGGTAACCCCAGTCTCTCACTGAGCGTGCTCCTGTGGCTAGCCAGCACATCATGGAGTGGGTGGGAGGAATTATCCAACATTTTCCTAATCTTGGACAACATTCGCCTCTCCGACACCACCTTAAGAGAGTCCAGCTCCATCACCACAACATTGCTGGCCTTGCGGACCAGTTTATTGAGTCTGTTACCATCAACAATGACTTACCTCAGAGAACTAATCATATATTTACCCTTTTTTTTTACTTTGTTGAAATGATTAAAGTCACATCAGTAAGATTTCTAACTAATAAGTGACACAACATTCATGCTCCTTTGCAAATAATTGATATCACAAACTCTGTTTGATTTTCATTGACTTTCCTTCTGTCTTGGTGAAGGCTCATTATTAAAAAACAATAAAAAATTAAAATGACATATTCTGATAAAAGTAGATGGATTGCTGGTGTCCGTAAGAGGTTAATAACACTGGATTTACAGATGGCAACTTAAAGTTGAGTTTGCTTGTAAGGGAAAAAACCCTGACGACTGTGGTGCCTGAATCATAAATGATCCTTTTGCCAGTGGAGGAAACATATATTTATGTATGCTGCCACCTCCACAGTTCCCACTGTGTCATGGTGCAAAAACTGACAGCTCCATTCTGGATTGCAACCATTCACACCAAGGCCATGTACACGGACTTAAAATCAAACACCCTGTTCATTTTAATTTCATTGCAGGAGAGAGTTTGATCAAATTGGCCAATGTAAACAAAGAGTTCAGCTTTAAATAGGGGCCGCTCATGCATGCATATGAGTTTGCTGTAGACACTGTGTTCTGTGCTGATGTGAGCGGATGGGTGGCACAAATGCAAATTTTGGTAATAATTGACAGAAAAATTGCACTTCACAGCTTAATTGTTACTGGAACTGTACATCTGCCTCCACACAGGCACAGTTAACTTCTCTGTCTATCACCAAAACACCAAACAGGCGAATGTGAATAATAAACCCAGTTATGTAAATCCCACGTTGCCATGTTTTCACCCCACCCCCGAAAGGTTGTATCCTATTATGATAAGGAGGTGAGGATATTTTGAAAATATGCTGTCATATCTACCAGCATGTAAAAAAACAGGTGGGATGCCCAGAAATGTATGAATATGGATTGTTTTGCAAATATTCATATAGCATTGTTTGGAGTGTTCAACTTTATTTATGGCTTTCTTTTCCTTCAGCACTAAAGTTTTGTTAAATAAAACTAGTTGCAGCTTTGCAGCTTCTTATATGCACAACAAACATCACAGTAATATTAATGCAGAAACAGAAAACTCCCAATAAAATGCATGAAATACAAATTAAACAGCAATATTCTAACAATTACATTCAAGTCTGAGAAACCGATCTCAGAAAATATCAGTTAAGCTAAAGGTCCCATACTCTCTGTTTGTACTTAGTCTGCATAAAATACAGATGTAGGCCACCAGGATGGCATTTTTGGACACCACATTTTCAAACCTAAACTTGCTGCCATGTTAAATTTTCAGTATATTATAAGATGCTGTTAATTGTTTGGTTAGATGGTTGAGTGCAAAATTATCCATTAACACTATAGCAAGGTTGGTTGGCAAGTGTCAACAGATTCATGGAAACTGTCCGGGTGCAGCGCGCACATATCTGCAAATTAGTGCTAATTACCAGAATAATAAATAAATACATACATTTTAATTCACCAAAACTGAAGCACAGCTTTAGATAAAAGCTGAAAATAAAACTCTGTCGGTTATGTCCGACAGAGTGATGTGTCTCTTCTGCCAATGTCTCGATTTACACAGTGAAAACAAGATGTGCTTGAGTCACCCACCCCAAGAAGTTAGATCCATGGTGCTATTTTACAGAGCTCACGGTGTTCTCATAAAACTGCTTCATTTCTGAGATAACATCCATTGTGAATATTTCTTTTCCATCTGGTAGTAACGGCAACTTATTTCACCTCTTCAAACACATGCAGTCTCATAGTGTTTAACCTTCTGAAGGCTAAGTCATCATGCATAATGACCATAACTCTAACTCTGTGCTATCAGAATAATTGTGTTCTTTTTACAAAATAGTTCTCCAAGTCTTTGCAACTGACGTACAAAGAAAATGACCCAATGACACCCACAGCTTAAATTTCTTTAAAAAAAAACAAAAAACTTTTTGCTTCTCTTTAAAACAATTTCCACACATTTCTCTATTATAGCTTCATGCAGCCATTTCTCAGATTCATAGTGCTGCAACTCTACCTACCTACCTACCTACCTGCCTACCTACCTGCCTACCTACCTTGTTAAAGGTCAGCCAATGGGAGACCATTATTACAAGAGACAAATTAGCTCCTATATTTACCTGCATATTAATCCCCAATTTTTTTTATTTCATATTTTTCAGATATTCATTTGTCTGGACTTCTGTGAAAATGTACCTCTGTACTTCCTTAAATATATTTTTAGGTCTATACGTACTTAGACACATTTTTGTCATTGCGCCTCTCTGTACAACAGAGTGAATTTTAAATCAATCTTTCAATTTTTAATTTCAGTTACTCAAAAAAGAAAAAAGCAAAAAAAAAAGCCAACCCTCCCAATACAGTTACTCCTTCTGAAATCTACTGATACGCCTCAACTATAACTTACCCTAACTCATTTTGGTAATGATGAACTCACTACCTATATTGTTGAAATGTGGGCGTGGTTTAATTATTTGATTCACAGTAGTTTAGTGCCTGTGCAGCAAACAGGATAAAGACAGGATAATGTCTTTTGTCCTGTCTTCCTTCTCTCACCCCAGCCGGTCCCAGCAGATGGCCCCGCCCCTCCCTGAGCCTGGTTCTGCCTGAGGTTTCTTCCTGTTAAAAGGGAGTTTTTCCTTCCCATTGTTGCCAAAGTGCTTGCTCATAGGGGGTCATATGACTGTTGACTTTTTCTTTGTACGTATTATTGTGGGTTGTAACTTACCAGAAGCACCTTGAGGCGACTGATGTTGTGATTTGGCGCTGTATAAATAAAGCTGAATTGAACTAAATAGTAACCAGCATGGCTGCGGAGGACACTCATCAGCTTGCGCTTCTAATTTTAAGGCCAAAAAAAGGAAAATGTGTTGAGGATATTGTACACTCACAGTGAGATGTCCCAGTGTGTGGAAAATTCACTGATCCACTTCTTCACAGAGAAAATGTCTCTCCTGTTTGTCTCTTCCTCTGCATACTAAGACAGATATATATTATTCTCTCTGAGTGTTCTATGTCTATATGGTTGTAAATAGGCATAGTGTTTGGGTTTTTTTTTAAAATAGAATAGCAAAGTGACTTGAGCCGAATGCCTCTTTGTCAAAAGTAGCTCCCTGTCCAGTTCATATTTCCTGCTGCTGACCCTGCAGCCACAGCAGAAAACCCTGTCTCTGCTCAGATCAGGACAACTGACACGCTTAGCTAACCTAGCTAAAATTAACAAACTCACTCAGGAATACTAACTTTTCCTGGGGACAGTATCAGAGTGACACAGTTTTAAGTGGCGTTTAAGTGGGAGTGACTCATCGGGACAAAGGTAGAAATTTATCATATTTTTTTAAATCATTAATATTCCTTCGACAAAGAAGATCCAGGACTACTGAGCAACTCGGATGCTATAATACACAAACTGGGCTCCTCAGATGAATGGATATCAGTTAAAGGAGGAGGGGGTGCTACACAGGGGTAAACATGGATCTGTCCCAACTTTCCCAAATTCAAATTCAATTTTTGTTATATTTATATCGTAAATATAAGAACTTTTTTTAATATGTTCATTCTACTTGCACTGATAAAATATGGACGTATGAGTTATGTGTTCTGTGTTTTTTTATATTTTATGCAGTGTCTCAAGGTTGGGGTTGTAAACCCGGTGGAAGTCTCCACTTAGGACTATAGTTGTTTAATGTGCATGTGCTGCATATTTAGGCCTCTTATTGTGCGAGTGTGCACAAACTGTGCAAACATCTTACAGGTGGCATTTTTTTTGGACCTGCAAAGATGGCAAGACACGCCATGTTTGCACTAGTTAGTGCCTAGCATTTGGTGTAAACACATGCACAGGGTGTGAACTGTGGACACAAAAAAGCAGATGTCTTTGAAGTGTTGTTGTTCATGATAATTATTCAGGAACCACTGTGTTTTATAGATTACCAAACCCGTTCACAGTCAGTGGATTTACTTTTGTTGTCAGTGTAATGTTCAGACGATAATGAATTCCAACAAAACTAAATGTAATAGCTTTTTAGATTTTCATGAATTAAGTTGCTCACAAGTCTCAATCTCATGTTTTTCTTTTGTGGAGGATGGGGGGGCAATCACATCAGAACAATGCAAGCAGCTGAGAGTTGTTTTAAAATATCTGAATGAAATCTTCCTGTCACGTAACGTCTTTCAGCCAGGCGTGCCAACTTTATTGTTCATGAATGAATTCAATGACTGGGCTGCTAGAGCACGCTGCTAGTTAAGAAACTTCATTTTAGCCCTTTTTATTCAGTAATAGGATCTGTTGAATTTATTGTTTTCTTTTTTGTGAGCTCTTTGCTCTTTTTCTGTTCTCTGTCAGGTAGTTTATGTATATAAACAGCTTTGGAGGCGTACTGAAGGGCCTTATATTTGTCAAGGGAGATCTGGAATGGCTCCAGGATCATACCCTGGCCTCATGCTTACAATGAAAGCTCGTGTTGTGTTTTATACTACAGACTGTTTAGAGTTGAGGAACATCAGAAGTTTGTTTTAGATACATCTCTGTACTGTTCAATACCATAATACCAGTTGAGGATAAAGTCTCTCTCTCTCTATCTCTATCTATTTTAAATTAGTATTTGCATTTAAAGTATTTTACAACGTGCTGCAGCTTTCTATCATTTACATCAGAACACAACTTGCATAAACCAGAATGGCTGAACTCCCCGTCCAGAGCGTTTAATTAGAAAATAAACCATAAAACAATGTATTGAAGTAAAGGATATATTTCCATTTGAGATGTCGTTCAATTCAATTTAGTTTTGTTTGTATAGCACCAAACCACAACAACAGTTCCCTCCCAGCGCTTTATATCGTGTGGTACATAATACATAAATACATGTGAAGTGGCTTAGCAGGAAAATGCTTGATTACAATATAAAACTGCACTACCTTCCACAAATTACCACCTTACCTTTGCGAAGCGGTTTGAATGCCAGAGTGATCATAGGAGCCACGCTGTCTGGGAAAGCTCTTGAGTTGTGGATGAGGGGCCAATTTGTCTAATGGTTTAAAAAAAACCTCTGTTTATGAGAAATCTAGGGAGACTAGGGCATCAGGTCGGCTTTGGTCCACTCTCCTGCGGGCCCAACGCCGGCTGCCAAAACTGGCTTTAATAACATGGAATGTAATCTCTCTGGTGTGACAGGAACCTGAGGTTGTGTAAGAAGCTGACAGATAGGCAAACTGGTGTGGTGGGCCCCTTTTTAAAAAAGTCGTTAACTAGTGTTTTGTTGCCTTTTAGTGCAGAACAAGGACAAAGGCTAAGTTAAACGAAACAATTCATGAAAGGAGAAAAACTTTTGAAGCTCCTGCACAGCTGTGCACCGCACACAACGGTACTGTAGAAACTGCAGTTGGAAGTTAAGCCTATGTGGTTCAAAAACATTATAAAATAATAATAATCAAAGCTTTGTGCTGTTGCCGACAGCTGAAGGCAGTCATTCAGGAGAGTACAGTTTCTCTCCATTGTTCCGGTGTTTGGCTGCACACAATAGCGCATGCTTTTTAGAATAGGTGACAAAACCAACTGTTTGAGTTTGCGAAATAGTAAATGCACACTCAAGATGTTATTGAGCTCTGAAACCATTAACAAAATTGCATAATGGTGTCTAAAAAGAATACAAAAACCCCTCTCGCTGAAAGCAGGACGAGCCTCCTTTCAAGGTTGCAGTTTACACCTGTAATCATGCAGCGGCGACACAAAAACATAAATAAAAGGAGACATGAAAGATCCCCTCCTGATATACTGGAAGTCACATTCAAATACCGTGCTTTGAATAAAAATTTGATGTTTCTTATCGCAACAAATGCTTAATTACCTGGTTTTATATTATTTATTAAAAAAAATCTAATTCAAATGCTGAATTACTGGAAACAAGAAGACACTAACTCCAGCCTTGAGATATGTCGAACACAGGTTTTAAGTCTCCGTATAGAGCTTGTTTGGCTTTCACACACTTTAGATGTTACAAATTGTTTGCAGTGTACACAACCTCAGCTCAGCATGGGGACACGCATACATACCGTATTTTAGCCATTTCACTGGGAAACGGGAAAAGACCATGTTGACCCTCTAAATATCCACCATGTCACCACCAACACATCGAGAGTTAGGGGTAGGTGTTACCTTTCGGTAAATGTCTACAAACTGTTATTGAACTTTCATCTTTTTGGAGCATCCAAAGAGACAAGCTTTTAACTACACATCACACACACGAGACAGAGGACTATCAAAATCAAACAAAGTAACACACACAATGAGACCCAGACTATGACACAGGGGCTGAAGATGGACTGGGAGACATGACTGACCAGGGAGGACAAAGGGCCAAACAGTAAGATGGTTACGGGAATAGAGAGATATAAACACGGGAACCAGAACTAGAGATGTGTTAACTAGAAAAGACAGGGAAACCTTGCAGAACACTGACAGATTAGATAGACCTGGAAACGCAACTGGAAAGACACTGATGCCAGCACATGTAGATTAGACTGGCAGAGACTGCTCACAGAAGGGAACTAATATTATAAAAACAAAAGATGAAGAACAAGAAATACAAATAACAAAAAAAGGACCAGGGAATACTAAACTCGAGACTAATACAGAAAACTGTATAACTAGACAACACATTGTTGCTCCCAAAGCGTAATATTTGACTCTAGGTGACAAATCGTCAACATATTACGCTTCCGGCCACCCAACACGTTCCTAAATGATGAAATCGGAAAAATTAGGAAACACGAGAAACTTTTAGAATCAATCTACACATGTTCGTTGATTTTACTTAAATTGCTTTTGAAAACACTAACATCACTAAAGTGTTGTTTGGGGTAAGGGAACGTGTATTATCGCGGGAGCGTCATTCTACTGGATTTCATCCATAACCCGACGCGTAGCATGAGAACGCAGAAGGTCACCTTTCGCGTTTCTCTGCAACGCCGCGGGACATGACAAATCGTCTGGATGTTACGCCTCGGGAGTGAGAACGGGCTAAACTAGAACATAAATTCTGTCAAATTTCTAAAGAAAACAATAACTCGAGAACAGAAATTCAAAATACGGGGTAACAACCCAGGACCAGGACACTAAAACCAATCGTTTCAATCTCCAGAAGATCACTCGGATCCTAGTAACATAGGTTTTGTCATCAGTGAGCGCGAGCATCTATGTAAACACATGTTTGCAAATATCTGATGAGTGTAAATTACAGAACAATGCACCAACTACAAATACGCCCCAGGCAAAAGACTTTAAAGACTGCTCACCAATCCCAGCAGCCCCCTAACCCGTACCCTACTCACTAACACGGTAGAAACCAGCTAACAAACCAAGCAGTTGTTTAATTTTTGTTGGCAATTCTGTTAAAATGCTTTAAAAATTAACCCACAGTATACACAGTCAGGTTTTGAGACTTGTTAGCACAGCCATGAGTGTTAGCTTCTTTGTCACATGAGCACACCATGCAGTTGGTTGTTGCAAACTATATATCTGATTATCATTGAGGCAGAAAATAAGTTTTACCAAATATTAGGACTGCACATTTAAATATCTTTTAAAAACTAAAACTTTTAAATACAACCTGCCTCAACTAAAAATATGAATGTGTCTGTGACTGGAACGTTCTGTGAGAGATCCACACAGACCTGCATGTACTATGTTCCTAATCAAGGTTCAGCACGACATTTTAACAAAGCTTACACCTCTGCATGTAACAGCTGCACTTCAGTTGCTTCGGTTTAGACTATCACTGTGCAACTGTTGCTACTTGAAATCTACAATGAGCGCTGGCATGTGTGTTAGATACTGGTTTTGATCGACTTCCTGATTTACATCTACGTGGCACCAACCATCAGTGCCAGTACAGGATGGATTGGATTGTGTGGTGTCTTGTAAGGCGATGGAGCCAAATGAGCTGTCAAAAGTGCCTCATCTTGTAATAAAAATGAGAATTGATGACTGATGACACTGAAGCTGATGACATAACTTGGCACAGATACAGATTAAGACAGGGGTGTCAAACTCCAGGTCTCGAGGGCCGATATCCTGCAGGTTTTAGAGATCACCTTGGGTCAGTACACCTGAATCAGATGATTAGTTCATTACCAGGCCTCTGGAGAACTACAAGACATGTTGAGGAGGTCATTTGGCCATTTAAATCAGCTGTGTTGGATCAAGGACACATCTAAAACCTTCAGGACATCGGCCCTCGAGGCCTGGAGTTCGACACCTGTGAATTAAGATGTGCCTTCAAATTTGGCTTTTCTGTTGGCGTGATTCAGGTTGTGAAGCATAAAACTGCAGGCTGGGACAAAAAATCGTCCCTGTATTGTATTTTTTTTTATATTATTGATATTGAAACACCTTTTATTCATTTTGGTACACTTGTTGTTGGGTTTCTTCTCAGTTGCACTGCAGCAAGTTACGATTGAGAGCTACACTTTATCTCTCAGGACTATGATGGTGTGGTGGTTAGTATTGTTACCCCACAGCAAGAAGGTCCTGAGTTTGTGTCCACCAGGACTGGCGACCTGTCCAGTGTGTATCCTGCCTCTCACTCTATGGTAGCTGGGATTGGCTCCGCCCCCCTGCAGCCCTGACAAGTGTAAGCAGAAGAGCATAGATGGACTTTAATCTGTCAGTAGTGGCTCATTGTCAAAGTAGCCATTCATTTTACTTGAATCCTTGAATCTCTCCCTTTCTAATTATGTCCCTCCATTTCTTTTTTAACACATCAGTTTCACCTTCCTCTGTCTCTCCTTCCTCACTTCTCCTCAGCTGGTGCTAGTATAGCTGCCTCCTGTGACTGTGAGGCTTTGTCACTAGTTGTTGCTGCTGCTACTACAACAGCACCAGCCCCAACAGTTAACATGTTGGTTAATTTGGCACATTTTGTTGCATCTATGTCGTTTCTTTTTTTTTCTGTCTCTTGAGCTCCACCTTTTTGCCACTTCTTCCACACTAAACTCTTTTCTGAAGGCTGTGTGAACGCACAGCAGAGGTAGGGGAGGGTCCGGTTGTGTTAAGAGATTTTAATTGGGAAATACAGTGTCGATAATGAAAAAAAATGAAAGGGCTGCTGTCGGGGCTTGTAAGGCTGGTGCACAGCTGCCCTTCTGCCCTGCGTCGGCCCACTGGCCAAAGAGGGTTTTCTTGTTTTTGGTTTTTTTACAGTGGGTCAACATCTTAAAAAAAAAACAAACCACTTTATATTACAGGAACCTATTGGCAAAGAGTTACTAGAACTTTTTCTAAACTTTTACATATTTATCATGTAGGTCCAACCAATTTAAGATCAAAGTGAACTGTATGTGATCAATAATTGAAATTGATGTTCACAGTTTTCACAATTTGACTACATTAGCCAAAAACTTGGCTTCTCCTGGAAAGCACAACATACATTTTAGACAGCGCGTGACAAACTTGCCATAAGCCTTCTCTTCTCTCCTCAAGATAGATGCACAGTAACCACACAGCAAATACAGTATGGGATGAGGCCCTAATATCATAAGAAACCACGCAAACTTAAGTTAAAAGGATGGATGACATTCACAAAATGATTATTAGACTAAATTCAAATGATATGTAAAAGCTGTAACTCCTACCTAGACTAATATTTCTTATTAAATAATGAAATAACTTTAAAATGGGGTAAACATTTACTTGATCCCCTGCTGAATTTGTAAGTTTGCTCACTTTCAAAGAAATGAACAGTCTCTAATTCTTTTGGTAGTTTCATTTTAATAGAGAGCAACAGCATATAAACTCAAAATCTAGAAAAAACACATTATATAAAAGTTATAACTGATTTATATGTTACTGAGTCAAATGAGTATTTGATCCTGTACAACCCAGCCAGCATTCCCAGACTGTCTGTGTGCCCATGTCAATCGAGCGATTATAAAAACTCCCGATCTCAACTCTCTATAAAGCACACCTGCCACCTACTTCCATTGAGCATCTCCACCATGAGCAAGAATACAGAGCTGTCAAATGACATCAGGGACAAGATTGTAGACCTACACAAGGCTGGAATGGGCTACAGGAGAAGGTGACAACTCACCAAGACCGGTACCGATCCGTGAGTCGTTTAATACCAGGCGAATAACAGCGCAAACTTCTCACTTGGAGGTAGCGTCCAGCGGGAGCTCCATTTTCAAGGGCTGCCAAGCCAAGAGCATCCCAGCGAAGCAACACATGCTTGTTTCGGAGTGGAGGAAGCCCCAATCACAACAGTGTGGCCAACAGCCAATCTTTCATTGCTTTCAAGGTGCCAATGCTCAAGAAGGCACATGTACAGGCCGGTTTTAAGTTAGCTCTCTAAATGATTTGCAAAACTGTTGGGAGAAAGTTCTGTGGTCTGATGAACTTTAAAATTCAACTCCATGGCTTCAACTCAAACCACTGTGTTTTGGATGAATGGCCCAAAGAAAACCGTCCCTGTGGAGTTGGAAATGTTATGCTTTGGGGCTGTTTTTCTGCATTCAGGATGACTTTACCGCATTGAGAAACCAGTGGTCCAGGCCGTGTACTGTAAAATCTCGTAACATACAACACAGACAAAACACTGAAGATAAATCATGTCAGGATGTCATTGACCAAAAACCACCGAGGCAACAAAGGAGTGGCTGAAGAAGCACATTAAGGTGGCCTAGCTAGTCTCCAGCCCTCCTGAGATGTCTGCAAACCTACTGAATAACTACAAAAAACTGCTTTACATGCCAACAAGGATTTTTCCAAGGATTTTCACTCCATGCAATGCAAATCAATGTATAACTTTTAATGTATTTTTAATGTGAAATATTTTGTCTGGATTTTTTGGTTTATATTCTGTCTCTTTCCACTAAAATAAAACTACCATAAAAATTAGAGACTCTTAATTTCATTGTAAGTGCACAAACTAACAAATTCAGCAGGGAATCAAATAACTATTTTCCCATCTGTAAATAATTTCTCATTAATTTCTGGTCCGTGTCACCTCATTACCTTATTAGAAACTCAAACTTACTGTTCGAAAACTAGTAGTCTGTTTTTCCTGATGTGCAGGTTTCATGTGAGACTTGCCTCATGGCTGAATACATTTGCACTGAGAAATGACTGCTTCCCAACACTAATAATTCCTGCTTCCTTTACGGTGTCACAGAGTGTCTGTATTAGCTCCCAAGACTGTCAGTGGGCCTCTCTTGGAAGAACATCTGAACAGGAGACACTCAGCAGGAACAAAACACACTGTCATGTCATGAACCAAAGTTGACTGCTGCTTTGATATACTTTTACAGTGTGTCGCTCGCTCACTGCACTGTGTGGACAGAGTTATAATGGAGCACAGTGGGGTGTTTTTGACAGTGCAGCCAGAACTATTAATCAAAATGCCTGAATTAGCCATGATTGTAATCCTATGAATCAGTTTGGAACATCCTTACTTTCCTTTAATGTCAGGGTGCAGATAAGTGTATATCATTACCGGGTGTCTTTTGTTAAACCTGCTGACTCACTGAGATTCATTGAGAGTGCACCTGCACATACAAATACAGTATCAGTATCCGAGCTATGGGCTTTATCCGCAGTATGGATGTACTTAATACCCGCAGAGAAAATAAGTACCAAGGGTATTAAAACTTAACTCATGAATCACAAGTTCACATGAGTGGTAGCCAGCAGGTTTATGAAATGTTGGTAAGCTTCAACCCCACATCTCTATTCAGGGTCTGACTGCAGTCTTCTCTAAGCATTCCCATAAAGCAACTGTCGTGGCTTAAAGGTACGTTAAACTTTTAGGTTTTGAAATAATAGTTTACAATAATGTTTACAATAATTTCCTCAGTTTGCTCAAATTTTAGACCGGTCATGAAAGTCCCATTCCCCTCAAAGTTATTGTAGAAAATAGTTTTTACCCAATCGAATTTGTTTTTGGATACTAATGGTCTTATGAAGGTTTTTCAGGTTGGTTTTAAACTAAAACAGCACTCTTACAGATTTTTAATGATTTTTTAATGACAGTTGTTACAGCAAATGATTCTGGAAGCTCTGTGATTCTTAGCTCTCATTTGGAAAACTGGGTTGGCATTAAAGGTGCAGCCCTGGATTGGCTTCCTTCCTGTTTGAGTGACACAACGTTCAGTGGTATTATTGAAATTTTTTTGTCCACCTCAGCTCCCCTTTCTTGTGGGGTTCCTCAGGGCGCAATCCTTGATCATCTTCTTTTTTCTTAGTACTTGCTTCTTTTGGGCTCTATTCTTAGAAAGAATGAGATATCCTTCCATAAACAAATCAGTTTTGTGTTGCCAAAAAGCTTTTTCCAGTTCAGGCAAATAGCAAAGCTTAAGCCAGTGTTGTCAAAGCGTAACTTAGAGAAAATAATACATGCCTTTATCTAAACTCGGCTTAACTACTGCAATGCACTTTATGCTAGAGTCAGCCAAGCATCCCTCTCATGTCTTCAGCTTGTCCAAACACTGCTGCGCGCCATGAACATATCTAACCTATCCTCTTTTCTGTTCATTGGCTTCCTGTTTACCACAGAATCAATTTCAAAGTCCTAAAGCTGGCTTATAAATGTCTAAACAGTCTTACTCCTCCATGACTTTTTAATATACTTCAGCCTTATATTCCCTTGGGGGCTCTTAGATCAGCCAACCGGTTGCTTGGTTGTTCCATAAACTAGGCTGAAACTTAGAACGAGTTTCTTCAGTTGTGCCTACCAAACTTTGGAATACGTTGCCTTTAAATATTAGACAGGAATCTTTGCTTCCTGTTTTCAATAGCGTTTGGACCAGTGTGAGTTGATATGGTCTTTTTATTCTCTTTGTTTTATTTTATGTGAGTGTTTTAATTTGAGTGGTTTTATCTTTTGTTTTATCTCTTGTTTTGTTTTTGCATAGTACTTTAAATGTGCTATATAAATGTGATTTGGACAATAATATATGAGGTGCCGTAAGGGACATTATTACTGAAACGCTCTCACACACACAACTGAAACGCTCTCACACACACTACTGAAATTTTATCTCTCACACACAAAACTGAAACACTCTCACACACACTACTGAAATTTTATCTCTCACACACACTACTGAAATTTTATCTCTCACACACACAACTGAAACGCTCTCACACACACAACTGAAACGCTCTCACACACACTACTGAAATTTTATCTCTCACACACACTACTGAAACGCTCTCACACACACTACTGAATCTTGAGGCATTTCAGCTGAACAGGAAGTTATTTCCTGATAAAGAAACTGATGGAAAAAGTGGGACATTTCAAACCACTACAAGGATGTCTGCTCAGCAACC
>VUQR01013127.1:0-26218 GCA_015108515.1 Hemichromis elongatus | reverse complement strand
ACTGTTTCTTCCACTGTCAGTTTGTGTGATTTTATATTTTCCTACACTTGTGATGATTTCCTTTCATAACCGGCTCAGCTGGTTATGAAAACCTACACTTTGGTCCCCACAGACTGCCATGTTGAATCTTACAGCAGAAGTCAACATGTTTACAGCCTGATATGCAAACTGTTTGCTCACCTGTTTAAATTGCTTTAAGCTTAAAGTGTGCATTATTAGGGGCGTGGCCTCTTTGGCTGACAGGTGGATGTAGCTGCTAGCTGTCTGCTCGGCTTCACCTCAGCTAATTAGAGTCCCTGATTTGACTGGATGTTACTGACACTAATTGGCAGGTATCGGTGTGACGCTCCCTGGAGCCCCTTTCCCATTAGCACCTACTGGGATCAACTGGTTTTCCATTACAATCCAAATGCGCGTGGTTGGCGTCATAGCAACGTGGCCATTCAAATACAGTCTTTAAACGTCCTCACCATGCCCTCTGTTATCTGACCAGCTCCCTCGACGGGGGCGCACTCAGAGGCGTGTCCGTAGCAGAAGCAGTTTCCTCGAACCACCATGTCGTAGATGGCGTAGTAGTACTTCTCTTTGATCTCCATACGAGAGTCCAGAAGGTTGTCTCCAAGCGTGTGCAGTTTGATGAACTTGACCCGCAAGTTGGTGATCTTCAACATGTCTAAACAAAGAACCAGTAAAATTCATCAATAACTGGTTAATGCTCCGATGCTTATTCAGGCTCCATGACACAGAGAAGAAGACGTACTCTGGATTCGGGGACTGTAAGGGTCATTGATCCGGAACGCTGGATCCAAAACTCTGAAAATCACCTGAGAAAAAACCCCCCCAGCAACATTAACTGCAGTAGTATGAATAATACTAATGTTAGTATTATTTACAGATGTAGGAGCAGCAGATGTACCTCTCCTTCAGTGGATGGCTCAATGTCAGAGTAACGCGAGTCACAGATGACATCGTCAACCTTCCTCATTGGACCCCGGTAAACGGACGGGAAGGATGACTCGCAGTCATAAGCAAAGTAACGGTAAACTTGCCATGTCTTCCCGAAGTCAGCTGACCGCTCAATCACCATGGCAGCAGGTCGAAATGTCTGAGGACAGAAAAACAAAGGTGGGAAAAATGATGATAATGTGGTGGAGATGATGGTGTGATGAAGAAGAACCGGGCTGGAAATAGAAATTGGCCCTGGCATTTTTGATTTAGGCACCATGATCACTGACAAAAAAAAAAAAATTTAATTCCCTTCTGGCCCTGTGGGCGAGCTTAAGCCTTCAGGCTAACCAGAGGCCTCATATGCAAACATTTCATTTGGTTTAAATATAGATTATAAATAAATAATCAGGTCGGTGCAGGTGTTGTTGTCCTTATTTGCACTATAGCATGTGACAATAATTAAAGTCTATACTTTAGCTTATAGCAGTGACTAATGGTCAAAGCAGTCTGAATCCTTGAATCTCTGTCTTCCTGATTCCTTCCATCTGTTTTCTTACCAAGTTAATTTCTTCTTCTCCACAGCTGGCTGAGCTATATCCTCGCTGTTACTGGTACACTGTTTACAGGGCAGCAGCTAACATGGCGGTAAATTGACTTTCATTCTTTTTTTAAAAAAAATTGTTTTCTCAGAAGTTCAGCTCCACCTTTTTCCACACTAAACTTTTTCCAAAAGCTGTTTGAGCACCAAGCAAAGGTATGGGAGGGGCCAGTTGCATTGATGGATTGATTGGTTCATTAGTTACTGACACTGGATTGTCCAATGGGCCAATAGGTGCTTGTACGGCCAGTGCACAGCACCGTTCCAGCACTGGTCTTAGCACTTCCCATTCTGGAGTACTTGCTATGTCCTTTCATATTTCACGACGACTCCTAAATCACTATGTGCGCCTGATTAAGACAGACCAGAATCGCCTGCTGCATGGGTAGAACTCACCTTGAAGGTCATGATGAGATGCGTGAAGTGAAACTCAGCCTCTAGGTTGAGCTGGACAGTGACGTTCTCCACACCTACAGACAGCAGACCAACAGTCATCAGACACACTCTCTACACTCCACATCAGTTAAAGAGCATAGAAATCAACAACACGCTGCAGTCGCTGCACAGCCACACAGAGCGAGGCGCTGAGACGAATGACTGAATAAAAAATGAATTACAGGAAGTTTAATCAAAGTCACATGACGGAAGAATGTCAGCGACTCAGACTAAGTCCATGTCCAAGAACCAACAGGACTCCAAAGAGTGACAACCAAAGGTAACAGCAGAGCATCTGTGTAAACATGTCCACCGTCCGAGGATGATGGACCCATAAAAGAGACTACAGTTTAAACACTGCAGCGAGTACCTGGTTCTGCACAAAACACAGCGATGCAGCTCTGAAGCTGCATCGCGTGTGGACACGCTCGCTCATCAAGGGAACAGTGAGTTCAAAAAACGTCCGGGCAGAGCCGACGCAACAACACAAGCCCTACCATCAGCCAATCAATGCAGACATACAGATACAGCGAGTAATGGAAATTAAAACAAAGACACGAAGAGTCCAGCTGCCTGCTTAGTGTTACTTTATCACATCGGGTTTGTGGGGAAGAGCAGAATGTGTTGTATGGACGCAGCAGGAGGTTTGTTCTACAGTCACGTCAAAATAAACTCTGTTTGATGAACCTGGACAAACGGAGGGGCGGCATTGTTTGCCTCCTCACTGCTGGGGCTTTTTAAAGCTGAACATCCCCCACCCCTGGGAATAACCCGCCCCACAGCCTGAGAACCTATAATCATGGAGGAGCAGAGGATAGAGGGTGATAAAACACAGCAGAGACATTCATTCAGAAATCGGAAACATTTTTCCTTCTGACAGGAAAAATCTGTCTGAAGCTCTCAGTCTTTAAACTCGTAACGACACATCTGACCTTTGACCTCTCCGAATGTTCTTCCTCACCATTCTCAGTCTGCCACCAGGTCTTCAGTCTGTTCGGGGCAAACGTAGTGACGACGTTCTCGATGCGATGGCTGTTGGTGCGATTGGCCAGCTCATCGTAGGGCTCTGTCGAGTCGCACACAAAGCACTTCTTCTCCTCCTGGTTTATGAGACGGAGGGGGAGGAAAAGGTTAACGGGAGGTGAATTCCTAGAATTCCTTCGTGCTGCAGGTCACTGGAGATAAGAGGAAACTTTCGGACCGCAAACTTCCCACAAATGAAATGTCTTGATTTCATCTGAAATAATGCAAGCTTGATTTCCTGTCAGCCCAACATTTTTCAGTTGCTCAGATTTCTCGCAGAGAGAAAAACCAAACCCAAACGATCCACTGTGGGCTTTTCAGTGAAACAATGTTACTAGCCGCTCTGGCTGTGCTGGTAAATAGTTCAAATTTATCCACATCAGCCTTTCTTTTAGCTTCACCTGTAAACATGAGACAAAAAGCTGCACACCGCTCTTACAGACACATCAAGTCTGACTGCGAACTGAAGCACTGCGATGTTTCTCGGCTGTTCCTCCTGCAGAGCTCTCTGCAGGAGGAACAGCCGCTTTCTGCTGCCTCTGGACATAATTATAAAAACAAGTAATTGTGTTTTATAGTTTGTGATGTTTGAGCAGCAGCCACACAGAGCGAGGAGCTGAGATGAATGACTGGATGAAACGAATGAATTACAGGAAGTTTAATCAAAGTCACATGACGGAAGAATGTCAGCGACTCAGAGCGAACACTGTTATTATCTGTGCGCTCGACCGTGCACGTATGACGCACGTCGACACATTTGCCTCAAACATTAAAACCCGATGTTTGCAACCAGCCTGCGTGGTTTATTGACTTTTGATTGGATGAAAACAGTCTGACCTTTGACCTACAAAGTTTGATGTGTTTTCTCCAGAGGAACATCTGGACAAACATCTGTCTGAAACGCAGCGCTCAGGGTTTCCTTATAGGGAGCTCATTTTGCACAGGAAACACTTCAGACTGTAACACACACACACAACGAGAGGAGTGGGACTGAGCCGAAGGTTGTTTAAACTGGATGGCTGGAGTTTGTCTGATGATGCTGGACTCTCTGGTAAAGTCGCGTCTGTCTCAGGTACTGAAACACTGTCCTGATAAAATCAGTGCTGCACTAAACTCTTAATGATACTTAGACCCTATTAGACCCTCTAACGTTTAACCTTCTATCACCAATCTCATCCGATAAAGACATCTGAACTGATCGCTTACACTTCATCCATGTATGACGGTACAACACCTCAGCACTCAAAGCATAAATGTCACTTTTTTTTTTTTTAAATGTTAAATTCATCCTGAATCCTTCATATAGAATCCATAGGCTGTTAGAAGTCAGAGGTCACCAACGATTTGTCTCAGTTTTTAAGTTACAGTGTGTTCAGTATTTCTGAAAGAAGCTACAGACTAAGCTGGAGTCATGAGTTTATGATCGTTAAGCTAAATAGACTCGTACACTCGGACAGGCTGGAGGAGCATGGAGGGGCCAGGGCCGGAACCCGGTGGGCGATCCGCTGTGCCCCTTGAACCACAGCTGCCCCCTGCGTTGCCTTTACCTCCTTTTATAAGACGTTCAGTGCTCATTTGTGTTCTTCTTTGGTCTCTCTGGACATTCCTGTCTGGGACCTTCGGTGATGATCTCGCTAACTGTTAAATTTACCTGCAGGTGGCTGACGATACAGAATGGTTCTGGTCGGTTTATTCCACAGGTGGAAGTGGACGACAACTGATGGGCTCGGCCAATCAGAAGGTCTCCTGTCGCTGGGTAACAGCTGCCTTCAGTGCACACATCACTGAGCTCAGGTTGGCCGATGTCATCCGTGGCCCCACCCTCCTGAGCACAGGTAAACACCTGCAAACCTGAGAGAAAAGGCTTTAATGGTAACAATGTGGGAGCCTGAGGTAGAATTAACAAGTAACCTACAGTCCTGCTGAAGCCCCACCCACTGAAGCACTGGACACATTAATTGATTAAAAAGGTACAAAGAGCAGCTGATTGGAAACTAAACGATAAATGAATCCACTGAACCCAGAGCAGCTTCTGCTGGGCTTGTATCCTGGAGGATAGCAGGAGAATAAACGTGAGGGACAGCAGCATATTTCTGGTATAAAGCTTCACAGATGAGAGAAAAATCACTGATTCAAACCTTCATGACCGAAGACTACACGGTGTGAAAATCTAGAACAGATTATTGATTACACACTGAGCTAATTTCTGAGATCAAAAAAAAATGTTTAAAGTCACATGTTACAAACACAAGCTGCACAGATTCAAACTAAAATGTATTTATGACAAATTGGATGAATGCGTGCGTTTGTTTTCAGTTTCATGTCTGTTGATTATCAGCTTCTAAATTCTTTTATACATCAAACATGTCGACAAGTTAAAAAGCTTATTCCACTAAAACTTATAAGAACGTGCTTTAATGTGAAAACCCCTCCGAGCTTATTTTAAGTTTTAAGTTCATTTAAGTTTAAAAGTGTTTCACACGTCTTCTTTTTTTCATTTTAATTTATTTTTACCATGAATGAAACGGCTGAGAGGAAGCACCGGCACTTTTTTTTTTGGTTTTTCAACAAAGAAACACGAAGATACAGCGCTGGAAGTTTTAAATCAACCCGATCCGACCCACCTGGCGTGTTTAAGGAAAGTTTAAAACTGGAAAAATCAAAGTTAAACTTTATTTAAACTCACCGAGCAGCAGCGCGAGCTGAAGCTGAAACATGCTGCAGATCCTCACAGTCTGAAGACCCCCCGGACCTCCTCGGACCTCCTCGGACCCCCTCAAACTCCTCCTCCACACAGACACCTCAGACTAGACCGGCTGACTTCCAGAATAAAACATCCGGCCTGAGTAACGTCGTCATTCTCACAGCGAGAAAAAACACCGAGTAAGCTGCCGTTCGCCCCCCCTCACTGTTTGAGTGGTTGCTGGTCGTTATTTGAATAATTGATTATTGACTGCTGTCTCCGCAGCTGTTTGAAACACATACTTTTTTTTTTTTAAATGTCAAACTCGGTAAATCGCTCCTCCTCCTCCCTCCTCCTCCTCCTCCCTCTCAGGTCTACAGACAAAAGAAATTCCTAACCCCCCCTTGTTTTAACTCCACCTGCAACAACAAAGAAAAAATGTGTATGTTGGGGGGGGTCGGACCCCCCACCTGAACGTCTACACGTCTAGCCTGAATGTACGCCTAGTGAATTTTGGGTAATCACTGAGATGTGTGAACAAAAAAATCAAACAAGTCTTAATATTTGTTTAATCCAGAAAGTTTTAATTGGATATTTCTGTCATATCAGATCAAACCAAACCTGTTTGGTGACGAATTTATCACAGAATTATTAAAACTGTTCATCTGTATTGTTTTCTGTATTCGTATTTTTAAAAGGCATGTCTTCATTTGTATTGTAGCATACTGTATTTAAAACTTTAAAAACCTTGAAAAAAAACCAAACCATGAATACAAACAGTCAAAAAGATTCAGATTAAATTCAACTACAGCAGAGTCTAAGCAGTACTGCTGTTTGCAGTACTCGCTGGTATCTATTAGCAGTATTACAGTACCGGAGTTTGAAGTACTCACTGGTGTTAATGAGCAGTTTTACAGTATATTTATCAGTGACACCCGCTGTATACTTTTGCTTTAGTGTAGATTTCCTGTTGAATCGACTCAGCCATCTCCAGCAGCTCGGACACTTCAGCAGCTTTCTGGTTTCTTTTGAGAATCAACTGCTTGATCTTCTGCTCCATGTCTGCAGAAGCACAAAGAAACTCGATTTATTCTTGAAAGTATCAGAAACACTGTGATCCCATCTAATCTCTATTTACTGAGTGACTTCATACATTATATATACATCCATACAGTTATCTGCAAGATAAGATCAGTGTGTTTTAAAATTCTATGTTCCTAATAGCATTTATTTCCACATATACATTGGCATTGGGAGCCATGCACATTCAATCCCAAATGAAAACATGAACAATTTTTCTTTTCTTTTCTTTTTTTTCTACTGAAAATGAAGTAAAAGAATAGGTTGTTCAAAAACAAGTAGCTGTATCTGCATTTTCTTTTAAAAACTGGAATATTTACAGTGTATTTACAGTTAATATTAAATATTGAGTATTTACAGTATAAACTGAAAATTAAAAGAGAATTTTGCTTTTCCTTTAAGCACTGAACTTATATTTAGTTGTATAACCAATATTTCTACTCCCTGCTTTAAATCTGTGTGGCATCGAGTCAACTAACTTTTGACATCGGCAAACAGAAATTGCAGCCCAAGCTGACGGGACTACATTCTACAGATCTTCTGCATTCTTGGGTTTTACATTAAAAAAACAGAATTTTTTAGGTCACTCCACAAATTCTTTATCGGACTGAGGTCCGGGTATTGGGCTGGCCACTTCATGACATCAATCTTTTTGGTCTGCAACTAGGATGTTGCCCGCTTGCTGTTGTGTTTGGGGGTCATGTCCTGCTGAAACGTCCATTTAAGGACATTTCTTCCTCAGCATAGGGCGACATGACCTCTTCCAGTATCTTTAGGTCCTGAAACTGGTCCATGGTGCCTGTTATGCAATAAATGGGCCCCACTCCAAAGCATGAGAAACATCCCCAAACTATTATGCTTGCACCTCCATGTTTTACAGTCTTCACAGTGTACTGTGGCTTGTATTCAGTGTTTGCAGGTCATCTCACAAACTGTCTGCGGCCTTCTCTGCATCCGCAAAGCCACCAGCGTTGTGGAGGACCGCACACACGCCTCCCACACACTCTTTACCCTGCTGTCTTCTGGCAAGAGGTACCAGAGCATCCGGCCATTGCACTGCCTTGTGTCTGATGATTCAGTATTTCGTGATAATTAATATTATCTGGTGTTTTAGTCTATTCTGGTTATGTTTTCTGATTTCTAGATCCGAGGTTTTGGTTTCCTTGTTCTCTGTGTAAAGCCCGGGTTTCTTAGTCTGTGTCTGTGAGTGTGTGTTTAGTTTCCTGTTTGACTTTGAAGGTCCATGTCTTATGTGAACTTGTATGGTTTTACTTCCCTAGTCTCATTTGCCTTTATTTCTCCCAGCTGTGTTTCCCTCCTGTCTGCTATTCCCTGATTACTCCACTGTGTATGTTTCCTTTTGCTTGTTGCTGGGCCGTCTGTGTCGTCTCCCTGAGTTTCTCCCTCCGTGTCATCAGGTTTCAGGTCTGTTTTGTTAGTTTTCCCAGTATAGGTAAAGCTTAGGTTCGGTTCATACCCTCTACGTCTCTGTTTGTACCAACAACATTATTAATAAAGCTCGCTCACATCCAAGCTAGTCCAAGCGTTTGGGTCCTCTCTCACAACCTCCGAACATCTGCCGCCACAGCCGTGACAGTTGCACTGTCTTTGTTTGGTTTTTTTTGCAATTTTTTTACACATAAATGATATCACTTGAACCACTGAACATATAACACCTGTTCTTAAACAACTCCATTGGCTTTCAATTTCCCTCAGTGTCAATTTCAAGATTTGCTTCTAACTTACAAATCACTTCATAACCTCGCTCCTCCATATTTATCTGATCTTCTCTATAGCTACTCACCACCCTCATACACTCCGCGCTTTTTTCAGCTTCCCTTCTGTCTGTTCCACCTGCTAACTTGACTACCATGGACTACCTCAGAGCTTTTAGCTGTTCTGCCCCAAGACTTTGGAATACATTTCCACCAGATCTTTGAACTACAAACTCTCAGAATTCTATTCAGAATTGCATACCCTTCATCTTAGTCTAATTTTTACCTTGCTTAGCTTTTATACTTTCATGTTTGTTTGTTTTTTTCTCATTTACCTTATGTTTAATTTTATTTTGCTAATTTTAATTATATTGCATTGTTATTACTGTTATTGTACTATTGTAAGGTGACCTTGAGGGTCTTAAAGGCACCTATAAATAAAATTTATTATTATTATTAACTTTTGCACATTGTACCTTATGTAGATAATGTGTGTTTATTGTCTGTTATATGTAGCACCATATGTAAGAACTTGTTTCACTGTGTACTGTACTACTGCACATGGTTGGAATGACAATAACTATAACCATCGGGTGCTTAGTTTATTTAAAAATGTAGTTTATTGTTTTGGTTTTTGAGCCTAAATTGTTTTATGTGTGTATTGTACATGAGTGTCACCTTCTATATAGTTAAATATGTGTGGATTATATAATGTTGAATTCTGAATACTGATTGGTAAATAATGAAATTTGAAATGAGGGGGTAGGAAGAGAAAAGGTGCAAACCTCAACCTACTGCTTTTCAAGTATAAACATTGTGTAGACGTAGAGATAATCATGAAAACTTGATGCATAGGTTTATCTTTTCTTTTGTCATTTCAGTTATATTTACACATTCGAAATAAACATCATTCTATTTATATATATGTGGGAGTGGCGATACATGCACAGAAATATACAACAGTTACACACACAAGCAAAGCTGTGATGGGAGACGGGATTTTCCTTTGAAATCTTCTTGCTCTGTCCAGCAATGAGAGAGATGACATCTCAGTGCTTCAGAGCTTATCTGAAGGTCAGATCAAACCTAACACACCTCACACACACCAGCAGGTCAGTGTTCTGACCTTGTATCTGCTGGAGTTTGTCCTCCACTTGTCTCTTCATGTCCTCAGCTTCCATCGTGATGTTCTTCAGTCGGCCAGCAGCTTGACCCTCGACCTCTGGATTCTGTTGTTTTTGCTTTAAAACCTCAAACTGCTTCATGACATCATCGAGGTCCTGTTGGATGGAAACAATGTTCTGATTCACATCTGAGAGGTGAAACTGAAAACTGAGACTCAAAGCTGTGTGCAAAGTTCTGAGTTTTATGTAGATTTTTCTTATCTAAAAGCCTCAAACACATATTTATGTGTCTGTTGCTGTTTTTACTCTCTGTGCGCCGGCTGTCATGTTGAAAGCGCTCTCTGCCGACTCTCTGGCTTCTCTCGCTGCCTCTCTGTTCTCTTGAGTTTTATTCTTCATAGCTTCGATCTCTTTCCGCAGATCTTCGGTCTGAATCATGATGTTGTCCAATGTGTCTTCGGTCTAAAACAGAAAACAAACATGAGCACCTCAGGCATCGGGCTAAACAGACTTCTAAGAGATCATGTGTGAAATAATTTGGATGCTGTACATCTGGGATCCTGTCTTTGGTCTCATCTTGGTTTCGGCTCGCTCTCTCCAAGAGGTTGTTAGCTTTGTCCTGAGCTTCGTCTGCTTCATAAATATCCTGAATGATCTTCTTCACATTGGTGTTCTCTATCTGCTTCCTAAATACAATTTACAAAGATGATAAACATGAGGAGGACAAATATGTGTTCCACTTATAAATCACTAATCAGTATAACAGGAGGTAAAAACATCTCAGAGCAGCGACTCTCAGACTCTGAAAGCTGATCCTGCTCCATAGTGAAGATTCGAAGGACCAGTTCAGCTGAACTGACAAACATCTCACTATTAGGGCTGGGCCATATTATACTGTTCACGGTAATACCGGTACAATGTGAGGCAACGATAACAAATAAAATATAGCAATCGAAAACGCACATGCACAGTGCCTTTGTTTTCATACGGACATGATGGAAAAAGCATGCTGGCGATGGAGAATGAGAAGGGGAAAGCAAATCATTGAATGAAATAGACGAATCAGAATTGGTTTGTAAAAATTGTGCAAGCAAGCAGGCCGTTGTTTTTACTGGTTTTTTTAGACTTTAAATTAAGAGTGCCTTAATTTTCTCAAAAGTCATCAGTGCGCCTTATAATCCAGTGTTAGAATTCTGGTTCTTACTGAGCTTGAACTGATATTTTGTGGTACACGGAACTCAAAAATCTGTCAAAAACTGGTTTAGTATGACTTTGGTAAGCTACGAAGCCGCACTACTTCATGGATTGTCGGAGCATTATGGCCTCGCAGAATAATATGTACTTCAACATAATATTACTGTATTGTGTGTAAAAGGACCCCAAAATGGCACCTGTTAAGAGACATGACTGTTATCGTAATTGCCAATTTTCAAATATATATTATGATAAATATTTTTGGCCATATTGACCTGCCCTACTTACTATGACTGAGGAAAAACATCTAAAACACACACGAAGAAAAATAATGTTTGGTGCAGTCACAGATCAGCTGTGGATGTGTCCAAAACTCCTCAGCATTTGTCAGAAAGTCTAAAAATGAAAACATTTATAAACTGCGGTCATCTTCACGTGGTATTATATTGTCCATGACATCATCAAGCTCCTGTTGGACAGGGTTGTAGAAATAATTTGTGTTCATACCATTTCCTTATTGAAATGTTATAGATTCTTTTATTGATGACAAAAATGGGGAAAACACAGCTGAGACTGAGCAAATTATCTAAAAAGTGTAAACATGGTGGTTTCTGCGATAAAGTCTCAACATGGGGATGACTCACTGCTGGAGCCTCTGCTGGATGTCAGAACTGCAGCTGATGGTGGTTTTAGGTCAGGGGTGGGAAACTCCAGGCCTCAAGGGCCGGTGTCCTGCAGCCCTGGAGCGCCCACACCCCTGTTTTAGGTTAAATATTTCCCTTATAGTTTCTACTTTAAAGTTTTTAGTTTTAATTAAACTTTTATGTCATTTTTATGCTCTCAGCACTGACTTGAGGTCCTGAGCTTCCTGCTGCAGGTCCTTGGCTGCCTTGGCTTGCTTGTCCAGGTTATTTAAGTCCTCCAGGAATCTGGTGGCATTTTTCAACAAATTACTGATGTTACTGATCATGGACTGGATGTTAGCAGGTGACCGTGGGAGCTGGATTTTCAAAACAGCTTGTGCCATTTTCTCTGTGTCCTCTGGAGAAACCATTTCATCTGTCGGGGAGGAAATGTGAAGAGCAATGAAAAGGTTTCTTGCAGAGAAATAACACTTACTTACATAGAACAGCATCAGAACAACACCAACGTGAACATGCTCTCTCTCGGCTTTAAAGGATTTCAAAATGGCTTTAAAGGATCCATCCTGTACTTTGCTGCCATCTGGTGACTGCTGGTTCAACATGGACATGAAACACTACATGTATAAAGGCTAATTTACACCATTGAGCCCTGTTTTTTTTTACAACTGCCACAGATTTAACTCTGTCTGTGAATTTGGATTGAAGAAATGCTTCAAACAAACAAAAAGCAAATCAAAAATCAGCAAAAAACACCAAGCTCAAAAATTCACAATGAGAGAACAATATTGTATCTGCAACTGATTTAACATCCATGCAGATACTAAATATGACTGTGGCGTGGGTGTGGTCTCTGGCCAGCTGCAGAGGAGGGGTGACACAGTGAGCTCCCGGGGCGGCGCAGGGGCAGGGTGAACAGGTGTGCTGGGATCTGAAGGTGATTGTGACTCTTTATATGTTCGCAGTGACAGTCGGAGGGGAGGAAAATGATGGACGTGACAGTGGAGCGCGGGAGCGTCTGTGTCCCAGCTTATGTCAAAAACCACAGTTGCAAATAAAAGTTCTGTGTCATCACACTGTGTCCAGCGTGTGCATACGGGTCAAACGTCACAGTGACAGCCTCAAAATGTCTCAAAAACTTTACATCTTCAGTATGTACAGCTAGATGCTGTGGCTCTTTTGAAACAGAGAGCCTCAAATCAGAAGCACTATCCCCCAGCTTAAAGCGGATACTTGCAAGCTGGAGAGGAAATGGCATCTTACCTCTTACTTACTGCTTTCTTCCCACAATATCTAATATATCTAATCTTTGCACAATATCTCTAAAATTAGAAATATCCTGACTCAGAGTGACACTGAAAAACTAGTTCATTCATTTATTACCTCTAGGCTGGATTACTGTAATTCATTATTATCAGGATGTCGTAGAAATTCCCTGAAAAGCCTTTAGTTAATCCAAAATGCTGCAGCGAAAGTACTGACAGGGACTAGAAAGAGAGAGCAGAGTTCTCCTATATTGGCTTCCCTTTATTGGCTCCCTGTTAAATCCAGAATTCAAAATCAGAGCCTTCAGTTTTCGCGTGTCCAGTTTGGATTCGGGAGACAGACACTATCTTTACTTTTAAGCCTGGGCTTCAAACTTTCACTTTTGCTAAAGCATATAGTTAAGGCTGGATCGTGACCCTAAACTTACAGATAAGCCTTTTTAGGAACAACCCCCACTTAAGTTAAAATAAATGTGACTCTCAACCAATTAATTTACACTGCAAAAACTCAAAATCTTACCAAGTATACCAAGCATACTTATTTCAAGCTAAAATATAAGTATTTTAAGTAGTATAAAGTAAAAACAAAATCTGCCAATGAAACAAGTGAAAAATCTCTAGTTTTCTCTAGTTTCAAGATTAATTGTCTTGAAACAAGTTCATTTAGCTAACTGAAATGTTGCCCTTTAGCTGACTGTGTCTTATTTTAAGTGTAATTAGATCATTTTGACTAGAAATAAGACAAATATACTTGGTAAGATTTTGAGTTTTTGCAGTGTGCTAACAGCATAATGAAGGACACTTTCCACCCCTCACATGCACTGTTCTCCCTCCTCCAATCTGGCAGACAGTTTTGCAGCATCAGAACCGTACGGGACAGACACTGCAAGAGCTTTTTACCCAAGCAGTCAAAGCCCTCAACTCACTACTCATTACTCCCACCAAAAGACACAAAAACAACACAAACTTCTACAAATCTACTACCAGCTGGACCTGGGAACAATGTGCTTTTTCACACACCTCAGTCAAATATTTACTGAACACATCTAAATTATACCATATTTGCACATTTTGCATCTTGCACATGTCTTTGTCCTGTCTTGTCTACAATATCCTGACCTTCACTTGAACCTGGTATTAATTTACTGTAATTGCACATGACCTCTTCTTATTGTCTCTGCCTTGTTTTTGTTTATTGTACCAAGATATAGTTAGTAGTAGTACCTTTTTATCTCTTAACTTTACCCAAATTTAAAGAGTTATTTATTTGTAATGTCTAGTCTTATATCACTTTGAGAAATACTTTTTATATTCTTATAGACACACCATGGGGGGCTTGGGATGAAACGGCTTACAAATGACCTGAATGACTGTCTCTTTAATCTGTTCATTTTATTTTTGTGTCCATGTCTCACTGATGAAAGTGAGATGATCTGATGATCTTTGCAGGCTGAGAAAAGTTTGTTTAAAAGTCATTATACATGATCGTCATGCAACTTTAAACAATAAGTTAATGAATGTGGAGTGAGCACTGACCCATCAGATAGTCTTTGACTTGCTGAATAAGCTCTCTGGTTTTGCTTTTCTCTCTCTCACAGGAGTTTGTATTGTTGCTGATCCGGTCCTGCAGGTCTTTGGCCCGGTTTTGGGCATCCTGAGTCATCTGATTGGCATTATTGATCTGAAAAAAGAAATCATCTTTTAAAATATTTAGTTTGTGGCGAGGGATGCAAAATATGACATTATGGTAATTGGTCTACACTTGAGCTTATAGTGCTACAACACTAGCATCTGCCATATTAAAACCATCTGTGTGAGGAAGGAAAGAAAATGTGATTTAAGTCATCATATTGAAACAAATGTTTCTGTTTGTTCAAAAAGAGAAACAGGAAGAGCTCTAATGTTCTGTCTGTCACACATAAAGGTCAAAGAAATGTAATAGCAAAACTCATTGACACTGTCTTGTCAAATGAAACCAACACACACCATCAACACACTTCCACACCAAGCACTAGGTGAATGTGGTGCTTGCTTAGAGGTCTGCAGGTTTTACCTGTGTTTAACCCTCACCCCACTCCCATTGAGCTTCCCAGAGTATTCGTCAGTGCTTCCAGTATAGACCTGCCTTGTTCTTGGTGTCCTGCAGTCCGGAAGGCAAATTCATGAGCTGGTCCTTCAGCTTCTCTGCAGTCTCTGAAGCATTCACGCTGACAGGAACAGCTCCTTTACAGTTTGGACCTCTGCACTTCCTTTTTCCCAGCTCACGCCCACAAAGAGCTCCAGTACAACCTGAACAGTCTTCCAGACCTGGTTCTCCACAGACCTTTCTCACACCACAACAAACTGCTTAAATGGCATTCACATTTACCCAACGGTCAGTGTTGATTTGATTACATGCAATTAATGAATTAAGCATTGAGACACCAGGGCAATCAGCTATTCATTTAATCCTGCACCTACTCACATGATATGTTAGTCATATTAGTCATCCTTATCGTCCTATCTTGATTTAATGAAAGGTATGTTTGGTGCTGGTGATGTCATGTCTAAAGTCATTGGGCCAAACCAAATTTATAGGTTTGCTGCTGAGTTTGGCATCATCGCTGATCTGCTGACCTGTGATTGTGATTTAAGCACTTTGAGACAACAGCTTTAAGGTTTGGTGCTATGTAAATAAACCTGAATTGAACTGCATTTCATTAGCTAAAAATATATTGAATTTATTTAACTTCTCTGCCCTCCAGTTTTATAGGAGCCGAGTTGCTCTCAGGCAGTGACCTCACCACAGGTTAAAACTCAAACCCTTGTGACCTCTTTGGTAAAGAATAATATATTTATATATTTATCTTTTGGTAAAGATATTCACCTTCTGGTTGAGCTGAACCACACTAAGCTCTATGACCTTCTTCTTCAACAGTGCCAGGTCTCCTGCGCTGCACGTACTCAGTTTTTGTTTGACTTCCTGTCTGGTGTCCATGGAGTCCTCTACAGCTTTGCTGACATTTCCCACCCTCTCATCCTCCAACATGAAGACTCTGTAAAGTGTCTGAATCTCAACCAACAGCCCTACAACAGGTTCAGATGAGACACATTCTGATGATTTACGATTCCAGTTATATTCACTCTCTCATGTGTTTAAAACAATTAATTCCTTGCTTGACAAACAGATCTGCTCTGTTTTTAACTGAATCGTGAAAGCAGTTTCAAAGATTTTAGATTTCTTCACTTTCTGTTAGAGATAAGTAAACATGCATATCCTGATCTTTAAATTAGTTAATTATTAAAGTAGTTTATCTAAATACGTTTAAGAGCCTCTGATGTGATCAGCGCTGAAGTAATTTTAAAAACAAAACATTTAAAGAAATACAATCTTTGTACCTTTCTGATGGTAATTTACTTCATCAGTTGGCACATTGGTGAGTTTCTTCTTTAGGTTCATGATTTCTAGATGAATGTTGTCAATTTCAGTGTTGAGGAGGGGAGACACATCAATCAGGATCCTGTTTGGGTTGATGGCATTTTTCACCTTCCTGTGAGATAAATACACTTTGATTATTCAGCATGAGGTTTTACAGAGTTAAATCTTCCTGAGTTTTCTTTAATTGTACAGTATTGTGCAAAAGTCTTGAGTAACCCCTCATTTCTTCATTTGCTGCTAAGTTAATGGCAAATACATGTAGCTATTTATTAAAATGTGCAGCCATACATGGAAATAGAGTACATAAAAACAGATTGGACGATTCTAACGAGCTTGAACATCAATATTTGGTATGACCACCTTCATTCTTCAGCACAGACTGAGCTCTCTGAGGCAGCTTTCTGTAATTTCTTTTAGTCTTTAGAGTTCTCCAGACTTCTTGTCCAAAGTGCTTCTTTGGATAATGATCCCACGTTGCTTTAATAATGTTGATGTGCGGGCTATGGGGAAGCCACACCATGTCTAACAGTATTCTGTTGTGTGTTTTGGTACTGCATTGTATGGTGGATCAAATCCAATGGTACTTTTCTCTTCATCAGTTTTCTCAAAGATCTTTAACACCACTGGCAGACATGCAGCCTAAACCATGACAGAGCCTCCACCATGTTTCACCGATGCTGTAGACTCTCAGTGTTGGACCTCTCTACTGACACCTGCTTTAAATTCTTCAGTCAGTCAGATTTTAGTCTAATACATTTTTTTGGCATTTCTTAAGGACACGATGCTGAAATAGTCAATTCTTTTTTAGGCCTGACACTTCAGATATATATCATATTTCCTTCCTCTGAATCTGGTCAGGTACAAGAACTGGACTGAAAATGAGTGAAAAAGCATCCAATGTCCAATGAAAAACTCGAAAGACCTTTAGAAGGTATGGGGAGAATTATTGCTCTAAAGCTCTTTACAAAATTACAGGAAATTCTGGCTCATTGGAAGAAAAATATAAAGAAATGAGGGGTGACTTAAGATTTTTCCACTGTACTGTATATTTTTTAAATTTAGCATTAGTAGATTTCCTTTTAAGTTCATCCTCGCATGACTTACCTGACCTTCAAAGACATTTTCTCCAGCTTCTCCACACTTGGTGGGGAGATTACTCTCAGGTTGGCCAGGCTGTCCAGCATAGAGTGCATGTTCATCATCTCCTGTAGGTGGTGGTTATCTGTGGGCTGCACGTTGTTATGAGGGATAAAGGTTCTCATTTTCTGGGCAGCTCGCTGGACATCAGTGACGATTTGGGTCCAGAGCGCTTTGCAGGGATGGCACGGTTCACAGGCTGGGAATAATGTATTGAAGCCAGGGGCGCACTCGTCACAGAGTATACCGGTGACACCTGCCCGACAGATGCACTCACCAGTTTCAGGGTCACATGATGGTCGTTTGGTTCCCTCCAGGTTGCAGTCACAAGCTAAAAATAAGATTAAACATGTTGTCTTCACATGAAAACAAGGTGGATTTAGAAAAGGTCAAAGTGGACCTACGCTGCTACTACAAAATACACTTTGCCCCCCAATAACTATAAACTCCATAAATCAGTGTGTTTATGCTTCAGCCAGGTTGTGATCCCAAAAACCCACTGATGCCAAAAAGTAGTCAAATATCTTGACATTTTTCATTATCTTCATTGGTTCACACTGCAGACCTACTTGTTGTTCCTAGAGTATTTAAAATTAGAATGGGAGGCAGAGCTTCAGTTTTCAGGCCCTGCTTCTGTAACCAGCTTCCAGTTTGGATTCAGGAGATAAACACCATCTCTACTTTTAAGATTAGGCTTCAAGCTTTCCTTTTTGCTAAAGCCCATAGTTAGGGCTGGATCAGTTGTCTAGCCTGCCGGGGGATTCCCAGGATACACTGATGTGTTTATACACCTCTCTGCATTTAATTATTAGTTAATGTTTATCTCTGGTTCTTTTGTTCTGTTTGTTCTGTCTTCCTCCTGAACCAGTGCAAACTTTTCAATTAAGACAGTGCTGGTAGGTGTGGATGTTGTGCTTTGAGTGCAGCTTATACTGTGACCAAATAAGGATATTCCCATTCTGTGACATAAAGCAGATCAAAGGGTATAAAAAATGTGAAAAACATGAGTGTTCAGAGCAGTCTGCACCCTAAGATGTTGGCCCACTGTCCTCAATATTTGTAACGTTTTATATGAACATAAACCACTAGAGACATATGTAAGGAAATAAAAGAAGAATAGTCGACTTAAAGGAAAAATTAAAATATCACTCACGGATACACTGCAGGTCTGGATTCCTAAAATGATTTTCTTTGCATTCATCACAGTGCCTTCCTCCAAACTCAGGATAGCACGGACAATGTCCAGTTACCTGAATATGTCACAGTACATTCATTCAATGTTTAACCATCAGCATCTACTGCAGGTGATTATTTGAAACGGACATACAAGCATACAAGGTTCTTTTTCTGAGGTGAGAGGAGCAACAGAGTGACAGCTTCACACCCTAAATCATAAATGAAAACTCAACCCTGTGGTCACACGTCAACAGTGTCTGTGAAGCTCTTGCCTTGTCACAGATGTTGGAGATAGAGTTGACAGGGTCACAGCTGCAGGGCTGACATCCCGAGGCAATGTTCAGGTTCCAGTATCCGTCCTCACATTCATCACAAAGATTACCTATCACACCTGTCCTGCAGGGACATTGTCCTGTCCTTGGATCACAGAAACAGGGACTCCCCAGAGGACATTCAGTCACCTGAGTCCCCCGTCGATCACAGGAGCATTCTGGAAAATTTAAAATGCACTTTAAAATGGTTCCAGTAAGAATCAGGATTTAAACTGGATCTTTAGATACTTTGTTACTAGCAGCCTGTCATAGAAACACAGTCCTTGTTTCTTAGCATTTTCACGGCTTTAATTAAAAATTTTGAAGGCATGAAATAAGTCACACAGGTTTATTCTTGCAGACCCATTAACTGAAAACTTTTCATATCTTGGCATGGTGAGCAGGGTGTCCTTGCAAAAAATTGAGGACAATGGAAAAGTGAAGGTCTTAAGAAGAAGTGTGAGGCCTAAAAGAAAAAAATATCTACATGAACAGTATATGAAAGTCATGTCCTTGCCATCGATCACACTTATCAGTTCTGCCTGCACTTGGACAATCAGCTACCTTAAGTTTGTGTGCAGAAGTAGGAAAATAGTGGCACAGTCTAAAATATGAGTGAGTGTATGCAGACCTCAGCCCAGCAGCCAGAGCCTGAACTTCAACAGGTATCAAACTGATGAAAAGTCAAGCTGCAGCCTCTACATTTAAAATCACCATGATGACAGCTTTAAAGTCTCTTTGTGCTGGTCTCCATCTTTGCTTTGTGTTCTTACCTAAACACTAACAGAAATATCACATGTCCTCATTTGAGAGACTCAAAAATAGTTTCTTCACAAAAGCAATAACCACCCTGACCTCACACATGCACTGACAACAGAGTCACTCCCCCCAATCCAAGGACTTTCCTCTATACACAGACTACACAGTTACCATCACCACTGTGCAATACTTGTATGTCTGTAAAAAAATGTTTTTATTTGTTTATTTATTGTTCAGATTTGTATATTTGTTCATTTTATATTTTTTTGTTCATATGTATATAGTGCTGCAGAACTGTGCATTTCACCCCCCCTTTCTTTTCCCACATGTCTGCACTGAGTAGGAGATTGTACATTTTTATAGTGACAGTAAAAGGCATTCATTTCTATTCTATTAGGATAGAGATCTGTGTTGGTGTGTGGGGCTGTAGCCTCAGGTTTATATTGTTAAATGATAATTATGAGACAGTGTGTTTCAGATCATTTTACAGAGTAACTGTAACTGGGTGAAGACTGTTGGTTCCACCAAAAAAGGGAGATATTAAGGAAGCAGGAATACCTGCTGCCCTGATGAGGCTTTGCATACATGTAAGAGGATGGAAGGATGATAGAGGAGGTTTCTATGTTTTTGTTGTCACCTTTGCAGTCCTGGGTCAGGGCGTTGCCATAGTAGCCAGGTTTGCAGTGTTGGCAGTTCAGGCCTATTGTGTTGTGAAGGCAGTGTAGACACTCTCCTGTTGTGCTGTCACATGATTTGGGATCATCAGGATCGATGTTGCTGTTGCAGGGACACTCTTTACAGACCGCACCTGGCAATGTCAGATCACCATAGAAACCAGGGCTGCACCTGTCACATCGAACACCTTAAATGAAAACAGAGAGTCATCTATTTTATGGGTCGTTTCAAAACATTTCTGATAAACATTGACTATTAGCATCGCTGCTGTTTGATATCCGATTGCCTCTTTTATGTGAAGAAGGTAAAAGTAAGTAATGCACACATGCTAGCTCTTACCTGTGTGCCCCTCCTGGCACTTACAGGTGAGCCTGAGGGACTGTGGGTCATGCTGACAGGAAGTGGCAAAGAATCGTCCACTGCTCAGAACATCTGGACACAAACACGGCTGACAGGGCTGTCTGGAGATTGGGTCACCATAGGAACCCTCAACACACCTGCATCAAAATAGGTGTATCATCATGACCTGAACAGGTACAGACCCTCAGCCGTTAGTACTGGCACACTTATCTCCTGCGTAAATCTAATTTAAATATATTTACTGAGGCTGATGTTACAGTAAACAAAGGTTCATTTTTTAAAATCTGTTTGCAGATAGAAGCTGCTTAGCTGAAAACTGAGAACCCAACCCCTTTGTCTAATTCTCTGTGTTCTTCATCATTGTGGAGTATAGTATATACTTCATCTCTGAATCAAGGAGAGGGCCTAAGGGTACATCTTTCGCCATTTTACAATACTGTGACTGCAGTCATTCCCCAACTCACTGTGAATGGTAGTCATGACCATTGATCAGTGACAATTTGCATATTAATGATCAAGGAACCGACCTCCCAGCCCATTGTTCATTCAGTGGTCTAATTTCAGTAATTGTGCAAATGTACTGTTTATAGGGTTGGGGAAACCTGCAGTACGCACAGAATAAAAAAGTCACTCGGATGAGTGACGAAAAGTTTGTGTGTAGTTTCATGAAAACAATATGGACTAATTTTAAGATGAGTCTGATAGCTTTTACAACTTTCAGATTATAATGGATATTTAAAAACAAAAAAGCACTGTATTGTACATAACAACTGAAAGTCTTTATTCTAATAACGTGTTAATGTTTACCCAAACAAAATAGCATACTGAATGACTAACCTTTCACAGCTGGGTCCGGTAGTGTGCTCCCTGCAGTTTAGACAGTCTCCGGTGAGTCCATCACACACCTCTGACAGCCCTTTGCATTCACACGATCGACAGGAAGGGAATCCCCAGAGTCCTGTCCGACAGCGATCGCAGCGCTGACCCATCGTCTCTGGACGACATGCACACTGACCTCTGACCTGATCGCACAGCTCTGACACAGAGCCATAGGGGTCGCAATCACATCCTGTAAACAGGTGAGAATTAATTATGAAGATAACTGTCAGATGCTCAGAGAGAAAATAAAAGCAGTGTTTTCCCTCTGGTTTTGGTTTCTCACGTTTGCAGCCTTCAGGTCCAAAGCCAAATGTCATTGGTGCACAGGCATCGCAGCAACGACCAATCACATTGGGCTTACATTCACAAAACCCGCCCAGTTTACTGCAGGATGGTCCAATAGAGCCGGTAACATTACACCTGCAAACTAACCGCAGGTAAAATGCAGAAATAAACATATGAAACACTTGTCTTTTCCATTGTCTCAGTCCTGGATCATCTGAGTCCAACTACTTACGGACAGCTCCATTGTGAATTTGTGATGAAAGGCTCATGATTAGTCCCTTGCAGACTTCAGGTAGCGACTCCTGAGGGCCGAGCTTGACAGCCAATCCAGTACAGTGAAACTGGTGAAAAGTGTCAAGGTCGCTCTGAGAGCAGAAATTTTGGACTGATTCAATTCTGTGAAAAAGACTCATCTGAAAAAAAGGGGGCACGATTAAAAGTGTAGAAATCAACTCATATAGACACATCCCATCATTTAGTTTTGAATAGAAAAAACTGAAACCATTCAATCTTCCCAAATCCGTTTTTGCCAGAGAGAAATAACTTGTACTGCCCAGCTATGATTGGACAGTTACTGTTAGTAGGAGGGCTTCAGGGAATCCGTTACTTTATCTGAATAGACGAAGACCTCCATACCGAGTCAATCAGGATGTGGGAACCATCAGATCTCGGCTGTTTGTAAAAGGTGATATCCACAAAATAGCGACCTCCAGCATTCAGACATAGCGGAGAGTCCAGAATACTTCGTCTGGAAAAACAAACAGCAAAAACAAACAAAACATGAAACTGCTGCTACTGAGACACAATCTCTGACACAAGCACAGAGAAGTTTGGAGCCCACATAAATAAAAATATGGAAGAATGTTTCTGTACGCGGAACCAGGGATAAAAAGACAAAACGTTTGGTTCATTAGCTGTAGCTGCTAGCTGTATGCTGTCCTTTTATAAATGTTCTGTTGAGAATCCTCTCTCAGTATATCCTAGTATGGTTTACAAGCTGCACTATGACTGAAAACAAAGTGCTGCAAAGTTTATTAAATCATCACACACATGCAGCTACGCCCTCTCATTGACATATACAAAGAGCCCGCTGCCTGGGCCACAAACATAATGTCACTCACAGACCACCTGATCCTAGCTAGATAAACCAGGTCAACAGAGACTCTACAATATCCTGTACAATTATTTTGCTAGAACCTGCTTCATTTCACATCTGAACAGTCATGTGACCTTCATGGATGTAATAGACTCCCTGTTTTCTGATTCTCACCTGGAGTTTCCAGGTAGCATCAGAGCTTTACTTCCAGTTGGATTGCTGCTGCAGCTGCCATCACCTGATGACACTTTGATGATACTGACTAAAGCCATCCAATCAGACGCAGACTAGACATGATAAATTGACATGACTTATAGAAAGACAATTCCGTCAATGTTATTAAACATGTACATTTACATTAAGTTTATCATTCAAGTTTGCCTCACCTCCGGTTCATAGTAGATCACCAGCTGGTAATCAGTTGAAGACGGGAGGTTATCCACGGTAAATCTAAGCCCCGACCCCTCCAACACTCTGACCAATCCCAGGCCAGTCCAGGTTACTGGCTGGTGAGCTGCCCTCTGACGGGGAATGATTTGCAGGGTGTAACCGGGGACCAGAGGGATGCTGGTTGTCTGCTGGATGTAAACAAAAAAGAGAGGCACTGAGGAAAGAGGACGATCCAAATTCAGGGGCTGCATCCTTCGGAGACCGCATTTGTGGGACGATTATGTCACAGCACACCAAATTCAAAGGCTGCTCCAAATGCGGCCCACAAAAATGCGTTCTCCTTTTCCCCGGATTCGAAGGTGGGTACGGTGTTTCCTTCAGGTCCCCCTCGTCCCCAGACTCTGCTTACTTCATGAAAGACATGCCAGTGGGATTAAGGAGGTCACCAAAGGTTTTCTTTGAACGCTCGACAATTTTCTCAGTCGACGTAAGCAGAGCTCCACCTGCACTATATACAGTGCAGGCAGAGTTGCCTGACGGTTTGCCAGAATCTCCTCGAGGCAGTCTGAGTCCGAGAGTCTTTTTCCATGGCCTCTCCGAACTCCTCCTAGACCCAGGATTTTGCTCCAGCCCCTGCCTGAGCCCGGTTCCACTTGGCCTGTCTCTACCCATCAGCTGTCTTCAAAGTCTTGATGGCTCCCTTCCCCTCTGGTGTCCACCATTTGGTTTGGGGAGTTACCACCATGACAGACACCAACCACCTAGTGGCCGCAGCGCAGCGCAGTGGCTATGGCAGTAGAGGTGCTGAACATCGTCCATTCGGACTCAGTGTCCCCAGTCTCCTTCAGAATGCTGTTGAAGCTCTGCTGGAGGTGTGGTTTGAAGATCTCATTGACTGGGGACTCTGTCAAGTGTTCCCAGCGCACCCTCACTATAAGTTTACAATTTAATACAATACATTACAGGTCAACAAAAGTTATATTGAATAAATGGGTTTTTCAATTGCGATTTAAAAGGTTGAATCAATACGGATGCACAAATAGCAGTAGGAAGATTATTCCAGAGGTTGGGTGCAGCTATGGCAAAAACACAATCACCTCTGGTCTTCAGCGAAGGTTGCAGTAAGAGTTGATCTCACTGCATCAGTTTAGGTGCGTCAGGTCTGTCCAGTGTCCTCCCGGCCACCTGATCCTTGTGAGATGCCTGAACCATCTAGACTGGCTCTTAGACTGGCTCGATGTGGAGGAGGTATGGCTCTACTCTGAGCCCCTCCTGGATGACTGAACCTCTCACCAGCAGTGACAGCTCCTCTCTTTACCCAAGTGTCCAGAACATATGGTTGCAGGTCTGTTGATACGATTACAAAATCCATCACCTACCTATGGCCTAGAACTTCCTGGTGCCACATCTACTTATGGACATTCTTATGTTCTAACATGGTGTTCCAATCCAGGATTAATTGTGAATCTGAGGTTAAAGCAGTTTTTGGGGAAAAAATGGCAGACGGTCATAGCAAAGCAGTCCAGAAATAAACTTTTAAAAGAAAGTAATGGGTTTTTAATCTCACTCATATATCCACTGGAAAAAACCTTAGCATACCAAAGAATCTTAAAACATCAAATTTACCTAACCTTTATCTAAGTTACGTGGTGTTAGTGATATTGACCACTTAATTGGGCCAAGCAAACTTTGGTTAGTTACAACCTGAGCCTTTCATCTTTGTTATAAAGCCCAACATTTCTGCAGGATCTTATGTCTTGTTTCCCATTTCTCTTAGTTTTTCTTTCTCTCTGATTAGTACCTCTGTGGTGGGCGTGGCCTGCAGTGGCGTGCGGGGAGGGCGGGGAGGGCGGACGCACCTGCACGCCATCCGCAATCATGCCCGCCGCCTTGATTATTTGCACCGGGTCCTGTGCTGTTGATGTTGTTGTGAGTGTTGTGTGGAGCTGGCAGCGGGAGAGCTGCAGCTCACTGTTTATATACAGCAACCGTGTGTGTTAAATAAAGATGTTTGAAAGCATGAAAGTGTCGTCGGGTCTGCCGTGGTCCATTACAACCTCCATGTGATTCTAATAACAAAATTGTGTTTTCATCCTGTTATTTAACAGATGATAAGACCTATTATATTTGTACTGACAGAATGAAATGAGACTAGTCTAATTAGCTACTCTATCAAACTAGTTGACTAGCTAAACTTAGCATCATTGTTGGTTAAAGGGACAGTGCCCAGATTCATCACATGCAGATGAAAAAACACAGTAACATAAAGATTTTCTGTATTTTTTGTTGAACATGCTGTACACCACAGCAGTAGCTTCTAGGATTGTGGTTGCCAGGCAACAGGAACCCCACGTTGTAGACCATCCAATTTCACAGACTTGCACTTCTGGTCTTCACAGCCTTGGAAGGATGCAGCCCCTGAATCTGACACAGCCTACAGTCTCCCACTGATCAAAGCATTATCGTGTAACAGTAAATGGATCTTACCAATCTCCTTCTCCTTTGCCGTCGCTGGGCAAGTTGTCGAGCCCGCCGAACTAAAATGACTCGTCCATTTTGGAGCTTAGTGTCAAAACCTTGCTCTCTGAAGTACTGCTCACACAGAGGTAACACTTCAGGGTTTAGCTGAAAACACACACAGATACTGTTAGATCTGCATCTCGCAGGCCTCGCTAGTACAGAGACTTTTCACCCATGAACAGAAGACAAACAGGATGATCAGTTTTTACTTCCAAGGGGACGCAGCTAGAACCGGGTCCAGGAGCCAGAGCTCCTTGCCCACTCCCAGCCAACTCCCAAAGCCCGAGCTTCTCTTGCAGCCTTTTATTCTGTGACACACAGTTTACACCAACACTGATTGTAAAACCCCCCTAACCTAAGGCACTGAGTGTGTGTGTATGCATGTGTGTCTGCATATGTGTGTGTGTGTGTGTGTGTGGGTGTGTGTGGTGATAACAAAAAGGGTCATTTCCCTACAACCATGTATATGGCCCTTCCTTTGATGTCCAGCATACACAAGCATAGGC